>JAECUM010043731.1:0-19308 GCA_016617855.1 Megalonaias nervosa
AAACATCAATTATATATATATATATATATATATATATATATATATATATACTTAACATATATATATATATATATATATATATATATATATATATATATATATATATATATATATATATATATATATATATATATATATATATATATATATATAAAATCAGAGTTTATTTATTTGAATCGCCTCTTCTTTAGGTTGGTTACGTTTAACCCCTAACTCCAATATGCTTGTATGTATTGTCTTATTTTTAATATCGGCGATTCCTTTCACTCTATATAAGTCTATACTGAACCTTATTTACCTGCTTATTTTAGAAGGCATCTATATTCATTGCGTACCAGATGTAACTATAGCTATACTTTTTCTTTCTATTACAGTGACTATGAATGTTTTACTTAGCCATACCCTTTCGGGGTCCTCCACCATGACCTAATTAAGTAGACAAAAAGTAGACAAGAATAACACTGAATGCACTTTTCCAGATTCAACTCAAGATGGACTAAATCCAAAGGGAATTTTATCTTTTATTTTTTACAAAAGTTTTAAAATATCATTGTCATTATCAAACATATAATCTAATAAATGAGTTTATTTATCTTTATGCATATTTCGGGTGGAATTCATTCAATTTTTACTCGTTTATAATTGACCATTATTTTTGTTTCAGTAATTAAGTGTGTCCAACTTCAGCCATACCCTTGAAAATCCCCCCGCCATTCCATGACCTATTTTATTCAAACAGTTTTTCTAGTTAAATCTGCGCTACCAAAAAATAATAAATAAATAAATTAGTTAATTAATTAAATAAAATACTCTTACAGCTTCGCTGTAAATAATAGTCGATTTGGAAGACAAATACTAATAACTGAGTGGGGTCCATGGTCACAGCAATAAAGCTGATTGCTAAATTCGGTTGAAATCCAACACTGGTCAAGTTAAGATGCAGAAACTGAAGTCAGAAGAACAATCAATCGTGGGCTGGTGGTGATGGGGTGGCATAACTCCTATGTGTGGTGTCGTGGAATGCTAGAAATGGAATTACTTTAAGGTCTTATTTAATAAAATCTTCGCGCCAAATTTGTATTTACCAAAAATCCTTGAGAGAACAAGCAATCAAAGGGGCATAACTCCCTTTGTTGTTGTGAGTTTAACAATATATTCAGCACACGACTGGACAGTTGTTTCCAACTCCCTTGTCGCTTGGATGTTCTAGAGGGTCACCATCTTTTATATATTTTTATTTTTTAGAGTGACAAATCTTATCAAAATGTAGAAACAGGCCTCAGAAAAATATTTTTTTTAGGCTTGCGACCAAAAAGGTTGCGAACCACTGCAATCGGCATCACAGCGGTTCGTTACAAAGAAAATTCGGAGTATCCGTCAATGGATCACGGAATGGGGTTGGTGGGTTTAACCTGTAACAATATAACAGTTATATTGTTACAGGTTAGACCCCCCACCCATCCCTTGATTCACTGAATGATACTCCTAATTTTCTTTGTAACGAAACCTTGCGATCGTCATGGCGGCCAGTATAACTGGTGGAGGAAGAACGCGGAAAACCCCGGTAAGAACTACCGACCAACAGGAAGTTACTGGCAAGCTTTCTCAAGCCGAGACTCGAACCCACGTGGACAGAGTGAGATGGCAATGATCGATAATGGCAAGTGCTTTAGACCATTCGGCCACCCACCCCAATTCCTGTAGATGATGTCATAGAACGTATGAAATGAAATTCCTTTAAACTGCATATCCAAATTAGACCAAACTTAATGTGTGGCTCGATTGAGAGACTCTTAAATTTGATTCTCTTCTGTTTCCTGGACCATATTTTCAAGGTAACTATGACATTTTGTGTCTTGATAATGATATGGGCGTTAACTTGTGAGCGAGGTATCAGTAACAGTAGGATATCTTTTGGGGGTTATGAGCACAATTCCATCATTTTTCATCAAAACAAGTACGTTTTCCCCCGAAAGAAGCTTATTTTTACAATTTTTTGAAATTTCCATAGTAATATACTTGTTTTCCCATAATAAACTGGATTATATTATTTATTTACTAAAATGTTACCTGTATTTTCTTACAACACTTTAAACAACCACATTACTTTCATTATGATGGAACTGCTCTCAGTAACCCCCAAAAGATATACTACTAATAAGATAACTGATATTATACAACAAAGTTAGTTGACACAATCAAGTTATAATAAAGATTATATAAAATTATATAAAATGGGCTTCGGTTATGATCGAGATTATATGATGAGTTGTGTTGAAAATTTTGCAAATTCTGCTGGGCAATTTAATATAGCTACACCAAGCACATTAACAAGAATAAATTATTATATCAATCGTACAGAAGTAATTGTTTTTAATTTGAGCAAGAAAGAAATTTAAAAAATTTAAATCGATAAAAACTGCAACCACAACCCTTAAAACTGGCGCAGATAAAATCAGACAAGATAAATATTTTGAAACTTTTGCTGGCTCGTACTGGATTGGTTTCAGAGTAAATTATAAAGCTGATCAAGAAAAGTTAAACGAGTTGATGTCAGATCCACTCGCAGATGTTTACATACACCTGATAAACAATCTTCCTGAGAAACGAAGAAAACAATTACTTTCTAGTTTTGCAATGACCTAATGCGAGCGTGTTTATGCCTTCAACACAATAACGTTTATCATCGAACTTAGTTAGGCCTTGCTTAATCGCTCTATCAGTTTTTATTCGATGCTTGTAAGATCGTATTGTGGTCATCTCAGCGAAATGCCTTTCATTATCAAACAACACAGAAAGATAATCGTCGTGAGTAATATTGTTTTTACAACTGATTTTTTCACACCTTTTAATTTTTTCGTTTCTTTTCCAGCAGCTGTTCTTAGCGAATGCATTTTACTTTGCAATCCAACAAGCTCATCAACAATACCAAAGCAAATCTCATCTTTCATTAATCCCATTACTCTATTGTTAGTCGGATCGTGAAAAGGATTATTGCGAGGGACGTCAGATAAATCAAACAACTCCTTGTGGTTATAAATGTCTTGATAAACGTCATCCGCAAATATTTCGTAAACAAGTGAGTCCGTATCTGTAAACAACAAGTTCGAATTGGGCCAAACACGTTTTACAAACCCATAGTGAAAATCGTACATGAGCCACTTGGACGTTTCTAGCACTGTTGCGCCAACGAATATTGGTTTGTCGAGAACTAAGTTTGTCTTATATTTTTTAATCATAGTGAGGTTTTCGTTTATGCGTATCATCCCAGCAAACTTTACTGACGCAACCAATTTACTACAGCGTTTGACACTATTGATGAGTTCGATATCAACCCTGTTACGGATATTTTCCATTGTCTTGCCGAAAACTGAGTTGTTCATAAGTTTAAAGAAATCTTTTTCAAAATCTGTAGTTGCTTTGGTTCTCATATCGTTGTTGAATTTGATATAGTCTGACATCCACCGGGATTGTTTTACCCGTAGTATACAATGAATTTTTCTAAAGATTAAACCATTGTCAAGTGCTTGTTTAAGATTCCTGTAATGGCATATATAATTACGTTTGTTTAACCAATTCGGTACTAGCTTTTCAACTGAGCACGGTTTCCTCGCCGATGAGATAATTGTTCTTTCGATAATTGCGAATTCGGTATAATCATCTTCTCTGGCAGAAACGGATAATCGTTGTGTAAATCATGCAATGTATCAGGGTAATCAACATCAACTTCAAGATAATAAGTATGACCAGCATCGGATAAATCTTTAGTTATATTACTTTTATCATTAAGAAAATCTTGTTCAGTTACCCAGCATTCGCTACAATACGGCATAGCTTGCGACATCGCCCAGCTATACAGCGCATTCTTGTCGAGGTATAGTATAAAACAAGATTGCTCATCACAATTATAATCACTCATAGACTTGTTATTGGCGCGTGCGTATTTCTTTGATATTACACTTATTCCGCCTCGAAATGACTTTTCAATAAAGTGGTACATATCAACATTTCCATCGGTTATTAGTTCTGTCTCCGCGCTGGTTAGTTTATATAACACGTCCCACGACAATCCCGGCGATGAGAAGTACCAGCACGGGTCGAGCTAATACTTGTTAATACTTGTTCTGAGAAAACTTTGAAATATATCATCGAGCAATATAGTATCTTGTATCAAGTATGAATCAAAATAATCGCTGAGGGTTTTGCGACCAAACTTAGTCCAAACCTGACAAGCGTGATCATACTCTTGGTCAGAGATATTTTCATTGCTTAACGACGAGTAGAATTTGTCGTTGTTAGGTAACGACGTTTCATCAAGCCGCTGTAGATTATCGATGTACTCGTAAGGAAAAATACCTTTCTTCGTCACCAGACTAACATTGTCCGCAAAGTGTTCTGTCAACGATATAAACTCGCCAGTTTTTCGCTAATGCGCCTAACGAGCTGTTCATAAATTGCATTGAATCGATAAAACGAAGAGGACCAACAGTTAATGACATAAATTTCTCAGCGTTATTGGGAATGCCGTTTATCTTACGATTATTACACAACTGTACTATGTCAGGGTGTCCGAGTGCACTAATAATAAAGTGTCCGTCATACCCTCGAAAATTGTGGGCGATACAAGGAATGAACTTGAGCGAATGAAATTTCAGATTACATTCGTTATAAGCCGGTCCTCGGTAACGACCTGTGATATGACAATGATCGTGAACGTTTCTAGTGTTTTCATCAGATCGATGAAACGGTTTTTCACAAAAGTGACAATGTGTCGCTGACGCATAGTCATTTTCTTGTTCTAGTGTTAGTGGCGTCATCGGAGTTACTTTTGAAAGTCTTGTAAATATTTATTTACCTCATTGAGTAAGTTCTTTAACAACCAAACTGAGGCTTCCTCATCACTATTGCTTGTTTTACGATATAATTTAACAGGTAATGATAAACTAGGATCAATGATACAAGTAACTTTATAAGCAACAGCTACTGGAACATGATTATACGTGTGAACTGTTAACGAGATCCTGCAGTACTACCATCATTATAATTGATTAGTTCTTGTATTGACTCGAAATCTTATGTGATTGTAAACGGCATGATAAACTTCTTTTTAATGTTTCTTATACAACAATACATTTTTTGTACTAGAGTTAGCGTGAGGTGATATTCGAAGCGGAAATATGTTATAGTTATCATCGACTCCAAAAACATTGATTCCGCCTGGTAATAAAGCAGTATTATAGAGTTCGATAATACTAATTTGTGAAATCGGCGTTGGGAAAGTTATTCCAGTCAAATTTAACTTTGTCTCATGTTGTTTATATTTTTTAAGTCTATTAGGATCATTGTTAAGGGGAAATAACGCTGCTAGTAACTGCCATTTGATACACTGATTATCATCACTAACAACGTTTACACAACAATGACTGTTTTTTATTTTTTTCGGTAGTTCCACAAATTTCCCAACTCGGAGAGGATCGTATTTGTGAGTGTGAATGAGTAACTGTACTCGATTGAGCAAAATCCAACCTGATCCACCAATTGTGTACTCGTCAACGAGTAAATCTAGTTCTTCCAACAAAACGTGAACGAGTTTATCGATATCATCATCAGCGAGTACGACACGAGGTTTCGATTTCATATACACACTAGCATATTTATCTTCTTCGACGGAGTGCGCGAATAACACAAGTAGCTCAACAATCATTTTAATCCGAGGCTCAATTTGTAAAATGTATTTGATTGCGTTTTGTAGTACCTCATACACGGGTCTTACTAACATATCATCAGGTTTGATTTTATACGTTTTATTAAAACCAGCGAATGACGATTCTATTTCTTTTATATTAAATTCCTGTCTTCGAATATTTTTGAGATCATCTTTAATCTTGTCAAGGTCAACGTTTGATTTAGGATATTTGACGCTATCACCTGTCAGTGAGCTATAATCGCGCATTAATCCTCTGACAGTATCATCTCTCGAAAATTTTGTTTTTTTCTTTAACCCTCGATGATGCTTAATTTCTTCTAATACTGAAAAGAAAAGTCGTTGCTGCTTTTCTCTTTGTAATTCATAAATATTATTGCGGAGACGTTCCAAATCAGCATTGGTTTTCGGATACTTTACGGTTTTACCTGAGAGAGTCTCATACTCATTCATCAACGATGTGACAATTATGTGACGCGTATGTCTCGTCGGCATAACGTTATTATATTTATAATTCATATAAAATTTAACGTTTAAATTGAATCTAATTTTATCTGTGATATTATATAAAATGCCATTTCCGGTTGGGATGAATAATTGCAAGTGGCTATTACAAGGTTTAACTGAGAAATGTAACAAAAGGTGTTATGATGAGTACTGCGGCCTCCACAAACATTTGATGATAAAATATAATACAACCGGACCAAAGCCGTGTTTGAAATGCCAGAGAGGAGCACAAGGCAAAACGCAAATATGCGCCGATTGTGGAGGATCGAGTTATCGTGCGCTACAATTTTATTATAACAAACGTAATCCGAAGTATTACATAACAAAATTAACACCACCGACCAAAGATGAGTTTTTAAGCAAGAACAATAATTTAGTTTTATCTGAAAATAGTATATAAACGATATCAGTAAACGATTTAATCGCGTTGAATATTCTTAGCAATCACAAAAGCATTACTCAAAGTAATGAGAATTATTTCATCGACAAAATAATAAACGGACCAAACGGTGAGAAGTATTATATTCCGCCACTTGATTCTCAGATTACTTTTAAACTACTAGTTAATGATAGCGGTGATCATACAAGTACGCCTTGTATCGGCAGATCAGCTGATTTAACAATATTTTCATTGCTGAAAATATTTGACGAATTCGTGAAAGAATTTGATACACGATTTAATTTATTTCTTGTCATCTTATTTTCTTGTCACTTATCTAATTGTATACCCTTAATCAATCACTGCGGTAATCATCGGCGATTTCATCGATGAGGGCTCGATAAACATTAATATCCATGATACCGCCTGTAAATAATCTCTGACAAATAGCAGCTGCTTCATTAATGATTTCTGGGGAATTATTACCAGCTCGTTTTCCGCCAATCAGAATTTCTAATCGTTCAACATCGGCAAGGACATTATTGGACCATGGAGTAATAAGACCACTTCCTTGAGTGACCCAATCACTCAGACCACTTCCAGTTGTTCCTTTCTTACTTGGTGAACGTGATTCACTCCTTCGTCTAACTTCTTCAAATTCAAAATCTTCCTTTTCTTTTTGTCTCCTTGCTCATTCAACCTCTTTAAGTTTAGACTTCATTCCTTCTTCTTTTTTTTTTTTCTTGTCTTACTTGTTCAGTATACTCGCGTACTGCATCGTTAAAAGTTTCAAAATTATTAATATCTTCCGCAGAGCTGATTTGCGGAATATCAACGGCGACGCGATATACATCCTTAATCCTATCGGCAGATCTGATTTGCGGAATATCAACGGCGACGCGATATACATCCTTAATCCAATCGGCAGATCTGATTTGCGGAATATCAACGGCGACGCGATATACATCCCTAATCCAATCGGCAGGTCTCATATTTTTTATATGTTCGGGTTTTACAGAATTATCTCTATTATAATATCCAAACACGGCAACATCAAGTAACTGGTTTCGATCTCTGATAGCGACAATACCTTCAGGTGTAAATTTATCTATGATGTTAATTCTGGCTCTTGGCGAAGGTCTTGGCTAATCTTCAGGTGGTGGCTAAGGAGGCTGAAGACGCCCAGCAATATCAACAGGCAATGTTTTAAGAGCTTTATGTGTTGCCTCAGTTGCTTTAAAAAATTTTTTTGTTGGTTCGACAATTGGTTTAAATAACTGTTCTGCACCTTCTGCAAATTCCACCTGAGACTCCTGACGAGCTTGTAGTTGCCTTTTGACAGAATCATGGACGGGGAGATATTTCTTAATTGCCTCTAGTCGCTGTCGAGCTAGTTTCGCTGTGTGAGATTCCATTATAATATCAATAATGATTTAATTAAGCACACCAACACAGCAGCAGGGAGGGTGATTAATTCTTGAGAGGTGTACCCGACGAGTAAATGATAAGCTACGAAAATTGCAAAAAAAAAATTGGGAATAAAATTCCCAAGCGTCAGCAACAAAGATTTGCTAGTAAAATCAGGAAAATTATCGAAAAGCTAGAGGAGTTGGTTGGAGTTTATTAGCAGAATTTTATATATTTCGTAGTTTTCCGCAGGAAGCTTTATTTTTCCAATTCCAGGGGAATCCCAATTAGAGTCTGTTCACCCTCCCTGCTGCTACTGTACAATCTGATTGATCTTCCACTTTAACTTATGGATCTCTGTACTAACTTGAGTCTTGTGCTATGGGATACTGACCAAAGAGCTATGGAAGACCGAACATCACTGGTGATGGTAGCAGTGGTATTGGCTGTTTTTTTTTAATTGTTGTACTGGATATTCAGACAATAGAAACAAAGTCAACATTCCAGTAAAGCTTCCTAGCTATTTTTAATCAAAACTTTCATGTTCAGAGAACAGGACACATGGAAGGATTACAACAGATAAAAAATAAATGAATAAATTTTGTATATGAATTCCTTTGTTCTGATTTTATGCATGAACTTTTCTTTCCTCTTCATCGATCATTTGCAAGGCTTGGGGTTTGTATATGATATACAGTTGTCAGTATCTTACTATACTTAGGCAGTAAATAAGAATACACCAGCTGTAACACTAGCATTGTACAATACTGAGGTTTGCACATGATCTACAGTTGTCTGTACCTCACCAGCTGTAACAATACTCAATAGCATTGTATAATACTGAGGTTTGCACATGACCTACAGTTGTCTGTACCTCATCAGCTGTAACTACACTATATATATATATATATACATACATAGCCAGCAGCAGCCAGCAGCCAGCAGCAACAACATATATATATATATATATATATATATATATATATATATATATGTCTGTCTGTGTGTGTGTGTGTGTGTGTGTGTGTGTGTGTGTGTGTGTATTCTCTACAGTGGCTCAACCTCACCAGCTGTTACTACAGCCTTGTACAATAGTGACACAGACTAAAAATAAGTATTTGCAGTCTTCTTGGACAAACACTCTTTTCTTTCTTTGCACAAGTGAGAAATGTGATCCTACTTTATTGTTATTGTTTCTTAAGCTAAGATGCAAAACACAAAAAAAGTTTGGAAAGCAGTTACCACAGGTTTAAAGCAAATGCAAAGCAAAAATGAAGCAAAAACTTCTTTTTAAGAATCATACTATGTGACTAACAATTATAACAACAAATTTTCAAGCTGTGATTCCTACAATAAATAGAATATCTTTTATAGTCTTTTGACTAGAAACATATACAGTGTACTATGAACTTCAGATCATGGGTACCTAACTACAGGCCTCTATGTTCCAGGACTGGCCACTACTTAATAATTTACAAGAGGACTCTCCAAAAAAGCATGTCATGAGAAATGTGCAGGAAAGTTCCTTCTATAATAAACTTACATAAACTTCACAAAAGTAATCTCATAGCATTTGTAACAATTCTAAATCTTTACTTCATGTTATTGGAGTAAATATACAAATAATAACCAGACCTGCCAGCCCTAGCAAGACCGCTGTAAAGCAGTCAAAATTTTCCTGTAAGTTAAACTAATTTTCAATATAAATGTAATGAATTTTCATGTAATTCTCTTGTCTACAGGGAAATGCTTATTTAAAATGTTCATAAGTGTGAACTGGGACTAAAGCTGTGAAAGCAAACATAATGTTCAACAAAAAGTCTGTAAATTGCACTAACAGACCTTAATTGCCTCCAGTACAGGATGCAGAAACTGCAGTTCCATGGAATCCCAAGGTTTCTTACTAGTGCTCTCACTCTTAACTTTTTGTTTTGGTTCTTCAATTTAAAGTGGTGACAGCAGTCATCTATCCCGCCAAGAGACATGCCCCAATCAACAGGACATACACGTAAATATTGCATTTCCTGCTTTTCCCCCAAGAATGTAAATGTTCCTTTTTATAGTTCTAAGAAGTTTATTCATCTTCAAAGTATTTTTGTTTGCTGTATGCCATTTCTAGAAATTTCTATAAGCAACAGCTTGATCATGCAGATATTTTGCATGTAAAACATGGGCTGTTTAAAACATCTCAGATACTTATGTAAAAGTTTGACTGGTTCCATGACCAACTCCACTGAACCTGATATGAAACCTGAATCAGTATCAAACACAGACAAACCATTTTCCAGATTTGACCATAATAATTGTATTTTTCTTATTTTTGCTGTTATTCCATAAGTGTGTAATTTAAGGGTCATTTCATTAAGACTTAAGAGTCAAATCATTAGGGCTGGCTGGTCTGCATGAAGAAAGTAGTAAAACATTAAATACACACAGACAGCATATCTGATAGCTGTTTGATGAGAATTTATTCTATATCTACATAAAACAGTCTATTTTCACCTATTTAACCTCATTTCTTCACTGTTATCTTTTTGATACTGTACTCACCATGTAAAATGCATACTCAACTGTAAACAGGTTAGAACCAGATTTGCCATTACATATAATGCCTGCAGATCTGGGACTACTCTATTTGTAGGAAATTGTCAACAAAATCATGTGTGGACTCTATTGTGTTGGTGCATTATAAAATGGCATATTTAAATCTATGCTATTTTTCAACTGAGCGTGCATTCAACACAAGACATTACAACACAAAAGGGCAACTGATCACACATTTAAAATATGTAAAAATTCCCAAAGTTGGACCAATAGCTTTATTTCTTCTGATTGATTTTTTCTCAGATTATAAGGAATTTTTTTGAATGAAATATTCCATCTGAATCAGGTCATGGAAATTACATCAAAAGGATCCATTTTAAAAGACTTGTTATTTTGTTTGATTTTATTGTCATTTGAACTCTTTCACTTTTGTAAAGAATTTACATTTTTGGCAATTTTAATTCAAGAAATGGAAAGTGTGGGGCCCATATCAGGTCAAAGAGTGAACTAATTTAGAAAAGAAGCAGAGCTCACAACTATCTGTACCAGTTGTTTGTTTATGTAAGAAAGAAAAATGAAACAACTTTTGCTTGCTACAGGATTTCTCTAACAGAAATTTCATTCCTCATACTACAGTAACCATCCCAAAAATAATTTCATAATGAACTCTACATTTGTTTTCCCAGTATGCTGCTTGGGAAATAAAGGCAGAAGGGTTCATGCTGACTAATTCATCTTTCTTCCTTATGTTTTCTATCAATGATCATCAGCCACATGGTCTTAATTGGCATCCAATCAGTAGAACATTTAAACATTTCTGCAGATGATAAAAATGAGGCAAAAGCACACTGTTCAGTAAGCCAGCTGAAAGTGCACCTGATTAAGTCCATCTAAATTCAACTATACTTTATCTTTTATAGAGGGTCTTTAGAGGAAGCATTCTCGCACCAAGGATTGAAAATAATGGTCAATGGCAAAATGGCATAACTTTGTATGAACACAGTTTTGCATTTAAAAAATGCTAATAAATTATAAACAAGAGACCCTTGAAAGGACTGATGCTCTAAATGGGCAAAAAGAATTTCTAAGAATTCAAGATAATACCATTTCTTCCTTTAAAAGGTTAAGTGTTGAATACATCTCTGATAATCCTCAGTGATAACAATGTCTTCAAATTATCTGCTGTGTTGCACATACTAGATGTCACAATGATCAATACTAGATGTCAGCTTGGCATCATTTCATTTAGAACCCCATTTCACAATGATCATCAATTCAGGGGAAATAGTGACAACAAGATATTTGAAGAGAGTTAAAATGGTAGCCATATTGGATGTAGAACTGGCACCAATTCCGTTTAGGACCAACTAGGTATTATAAGAAGTCAACTGGTGCAATATAACCATCCATTTAGGAGGAGTAGAGATAACAACATTTTCACAATATAATTTTCCATTCAGGAAGAGCAGGAATAGCAAGAATTTTCAAGGTGGCTGCTGTGTGGCAGCCATATTGTATGTCAGATTCACGTTATTTTCATTTTCAGTTCTGGAAGAGTTGTGATAAGATTTTTAAGATGGCTGCCATGATGGCCATTTTGGATGCAAGAGGAGTAACAAGAACAAGATTTTAAAGTTGGCACCATTTTCATTTAGGACTAACAAGACATCATAAGAAGTCTTTCAGTAAAAACCCCTTGTTGATATGACCATCCATTCCAGAGTAGTGCTAAGATTTTTAAGATGTCCACTATGGTTGCCATATTAGACATGAGATCGATACCATTTTCATTTAGGACCAATTATACATCATAATAAGTCTTTTGGTGAAAAAAAAATCCCATTTTGATATTACCATCCATTTAGGAGGAGTAGCAATGACAAGATTTCAAGATGGCTGCCATGGTGGCAATACTGGTTGTCCGAGCAGCACCATATTCATTTAGGACCAACTAGACCATAGGATGAATGTGTGTGTAAAGTTTCATAGGAATCCTCCAAGCAGTTCAGGAGAAGAAGTCATAAATTTGTGCTAATAGACAGATGGACGATGGACAACAGACCATACCATAAGCCTCTTGGTCTATGACTAGTGGAGCTAAAAATACTTCTAAAAATGTTTAAAATGATAGTTAAAAAATTAACAAAATAAAATCTGATTTCTTTAATACATAAAATCTTAATCTCCAAATTGGTGAATTGTTTCACAGGTTGCCACTATTTCTGTTGCTATAGTCATGGTTTCCAAGGTTTTTCCAGGATGAAATTATTTTGTCAAGGTTCATCTATGACCACTACTGAATGGAATTAAAGAACATTTTAGTTTATAAAACATGTATTTTTTAAATCAAAAGATGTTTCTATTTCAAGACTCTCCCAAAACATCCAAATCAGAAAAGATGATCATTCACTGAACCACAAAATGTATCACATGAAACAAGTTTGACTACTGTATATTATCATAAATTGTTATGTAAATAAGTCTTTTCAATTTACAGAATAAAAATTTTAACTTTAATTTGCTGACCTGCATTATGTTGGTAGAAGGAAACAACATAATAAATGTGAGTTTTGTTTCCTTCTTAAAAATTTAAATTATAAAGAAATCAGAACAATCAGTTGTAAATCAAGATATTAATCTACACACATTACATAAAGTAAACATTTTCTATCACAGTATGAAAAAGAAACAATAAATTCAAAGTTTTAGAATGTTATCTTGTAAACAAAAAAGTTTAAACCCTGAATTAATCCATGCCAATAAAACCTAAAACAAGATTTTTTAAACAACCTAAACTCCTTAAGATGATTTGGTTAAAAATCCATCATTTACAAAAAACTTACTTGATTTAAATTCTGACAAAAAGACCTTCAAAACTATATACTACTGTATAAACAAGGACTTAATTTTCTGTAAAATCAACATATGTCAGCTTGTAATTTGCTAAACCAGTCTTGAAACCTGTATTGATACTCACAGGGTCTCGAATCACTTCTCAATATATAATACAATGGATGACAATCTTGTATTTCTCCTGTGACATGTTTAAGACCTGAAACCAATACATCAAGCTACATGTCACAGTGTAATAGTTTAGCACCAAAGTTCAGCTTAGAGATTCAACATTTTACACAACACATTTTTCTTAAAATGAATGAGGGTCCATTTTGTAATCTGGGTTTGTTCCGAATATTCTCATTCCATTTGTCACATTTGGACATTTAGGTTAGGGTGTGGGGTCAGAGCAATTGCCTATTAAAAAATACCACTGTGCGGTAGCGACATATGATAGTCACTTACCAGCAGGCCTAGAAAACTTAAAAGATGTTACATCTAGTCGCATCTGCATGAAATTGATAGGAAAATGATTTATTTTCTCTGAAATGGTAAGTATTATAATCGTTATGTCTTTAATCCGCTGATAGACTATACAAAACAGCAGCATAGATTAAACCTAGCCCAGTACTGGCAATTTGCATTACTTGTCATGTGACTACAAACATCTCAAGCTATGACATCGTTAGTCCAATAGTCATGTGACATCAGCAACAAACTCCTTTCTAATGTTGCTGTACAAAAATTCAAATATATTACATGAAAGTCATATATCTTTTGTAGAACACAGAAAGAACATATAATTCTCAATGTATCTATTTCGAGAACAACAACCTGAAGCCTGTTGCGGTTGCAGCAATCTGGACTGTCAGATTCAACAAGTGGAGAGCACATGTCAATGTGGCAGTCACATGATACAACAAGACCCGGGTAGTTGTTTTTGGAAAAAATATAGAGAATTTTGTATTCTTTCTTTTTTGTTTTTTATTACAAACAGTATATGACTTTTGTTTAATATTTTTTTTCTATAACATTTGAAAATGGGAACTTATTGATATCATGTGACTACTAGACCTATTAAGTCCTGAACATGTGGGTTGCAAGATTTGCATATTCGTGTGAACTAGCAATGCAAATGGTGAGTATCAGGTCAAATTTCATCAATGTCATAGATTCATCTCATCTTTCAGCAGATTAAAGACATAATGATTGTAATACTCATAATTTCTGAGAAAATAACTAATTTTAATATTAATTTCATATAGTTATTACTTGATGTAACATCTTTTAAATTTGCTAGGCCATCTGGTAAGTGGCTATGCTTTGCCGCCTCCATGTTGGCTCCTTGTGATACAAGAGTGGTTTTCATACCTTCCAAGTAAGAAAAGATACCAATATCGAGCTGTTTGTGAAATATCCGGTCTACTACACAAATCAAATTGGCTGAACATTTGAATTGACTAAAGAAATATGTTTATGGCAAGCACCTAAATGATCCATACTTCAAGTTATGATTATTCTGGCCAGAACTTGATAAATATAACACGATCAGTTCAGTTATGACTCAATTGTGTAATTGTTTCTGTCATCAAGGAGTGGCGGAAAATTCCAGGGTTTTTCCCATCTGTTATGTATATATAATTTAATTATTTGTTTGTTAGTTTAAAATTATTTTTATTCCATTACATGTTATTGTAATGGCAACTTTGTCTGCTGGATTTGACATTTGTTTTTAGACATTCAATTCAGTTCTGTTTGACCTGACTGTTATAATATAGAAACACTGTATCTAGTTGCTGACCTGGATTCAGAACTAGTAAGGGTTCTTGTAAACAACTTTTTAAAAAAAAAATTCCCAGAGTAAGAACCACTGATTTTAGTTAAGGACATACTGGGAGTATGTGATGTTAGGCATGTAAAAAGCTTCTCTGTTGTTCTGGAAGGGTGATCATGTAACCCTCATACGGGAATTTGTTTTGCATTTTAGTTAGTCTTATAACTCATGTTATAATAAGAATTAGCCAGTCAGTGTGACCAGTTTGAGTTGAATTTTTATTTTATTCAGTTTAAAGTGATTATTTTCCCTGGAATACAAGTGCTCCTAAATTGATTCTTGGACAAAGACATTTATTAAAAATTATTTGGAATTCAAAACTGGAATATTATTTTCTGTGATTCAACAAGGAACTGTTGACACATCAATACAATGCTGACTACTGCATACATAATCACCCTCCATTTTGAATTTCATCAGGACTCAACTCAGATTCATTTAGGACTTTTTAATAAAAGGACTTCTATTTTTTAATTCTTGGATTAATTTTGGATTTTATTCGTAAAACTGTAAGTTCTTTTTCTCATTTTCACCTTGGTTTTCTAGGGAAATAAATTATTTGTTAAATTTTACAAAGCTTGTTGTCTTCACTCTTTCGTGTTACTTTTCTAAGAGCCTAGACACATAACACCATCTTTCATCAATAATTGCTAAATTCAAGAACTTTTCACTGTTGAAAAAATAAATTATTACTTCTCCTGACTTTTTCCAGACTTCCCAGTAGCATGGAAACCCAGTATAGTTGACAGCTGTGAATACCTTTTGTAATTGCAATTGTTTGGTATTCTGTACAAAGGCACATTACCGACAAAATGATTTGATTTCCTGTTGTATCCACCTGTGATTCTTACATGAATGAATAAATATGGATTCAAAAGACCAACCTGACTCTCTCAACACATGATGCCATATTAGTGTATTGTAAAAGTTTATAATGTCCATGACACAAAGATTCTGTGACCTAATTTCATCTTGTACACTGGCATAGTATTCTTTAACTAAGTTATTAAAAATGATATTCTACTGTGTTACTGTGAGGAAGAAATAGAAAATGATGTTCATAAAAAGGAGTACAAAAATGGTCCTTTTCAATGAAAATTATGTCAGGCCACAATTTATACAATTACAAACAGTAATTTATAAGACTTCCCTTCTTAAGCCCACTTTCCAAAGCAGCAACCATGTTGGGTCATCCCAATTTACCTTGTAGAACAGCATTGTTATCCTCCCTATTCAGACCACACCTTATTCAGACTGCTTTCTAAGTAGGGATCTTTACTGGGATGTTTCTTGTTTTACATTATTAAAAACAAATCATATTTGATTTGTTATACAAAATGCATATGCCTGATTTAATGATGAGGAAAATGATTCCAAAGCACTGCTCGGTGCTGCAAATTCAGTAGCCCTTATATGTATACAATTATACCTGTACATTCACACACTGTTTTTCACAAAGGCTCAATCTTTGAAACACATGATCTGAAGCAAATCAACCCCCCAAAAAACCAAACAAAAAACCCAACAACAACAAAAAGACACCACAATTTAAAGTGCCACATGACACAGGATTGTCCAAAACATAACAGCTTTATCCTCTATTATTTACAAATATACACAGTATGAAAACAAAATTTGTAAGCAACTGTAAGTAGACATAATACACTATGTGGGGTACAACACATCTTTATAACTTCATATTACATACATTTTAAATTATTTACATGTTTTCGAATGCTATAGATAAACTGATAGGGAGATATATCTAACACTCAGAATATCTTTTGTAAAAGTATGTTCTAACAGTAATTTTGTTGTCACATAATTATAATTATAGTCCATGTGAATGAAACTTTAAAAAAAACTTAAAATATTTCCCAGTGATTCTATTTCAAGATTATATATATAATCTTTTTGTACCACAGAAAAAGTAAAGTTATGCCAGTGAGTATTTTTATTAATAATTATGGTTTTTAGATTGATTTTTTGCACAGCTTAAAAATAGTTTAAAAAATGTCAACAAACATTGCAGATAATTCAGTTCTCTATTCAGATTGCAAATTTTAGTATCAGGAAGGATTTTCAAGCTGTTCCAGTTTGCATTCACCCCCCCCCCCCACATCTGTATCTGTAAGGGTTTTCAAGCTGTTCCAGTTTGTATTCACCCCCTTAGGTCTGAATCCGTAAGGGTTTTCAAGCTGTTCCAGTTTGCATTCACCCCACCCCCCCGGCTGTATCTGTAAGGGTTTTCAAGCTGTTCCAGTTTGCATTCACACCCCCGCTTAGGTCTGTATCTGTAAGGGTTTTCAAGCTGTTCCAGTTTGCATTCACACCCCCACTTAGGTCTGTATCTGTAAGGGTTTTCAAGCTGTTCCTGTTTGCATTCATCCCCTTAGTTCTGTATCTGCAAGGGATTTCAAGCTGTTCCAGTTTGCATTCATCCCCCTACAGCTTTGCAGTTTAGGAAACAACTCTGACATTTCTGTATCATTAACAAAATATCATTTTAAAAAATGGTGGCACAAAAAAGCATTCAATTGTAATGAAAAAAGAGATCCACTATAGTCAGCAACTAGGCTTACTGATGAAAGGTGTGTAAAACAGTATAAACTTTCTTCCGGTAAATGTGTCCCTTTGAGTAAATACATTGGTCAGATTCCATCTACAAAAAAAGCTTTATAACAAGTAAACAAAAGTTTGGCAATGGTCCACCAATTTTTTTTAGATAATTAAATCCTCTATTTGAAAATTTAAATCTGTATCTGTTTTTCAAGCTGTTCCAGTTTGCATTCATGCTCTGAGAGCAAAAAACAATTCTGATATTTCTATACACTTAAGAAACTAATAGTGAAAATAAAAATGGAAACACTAAGCATTCAAGTGTACATAACACAGGTGTTCAGAATTTTTAGTTCAATGTTCTCTTCCAACAATGAATAAACAATCCTTAATTATTCTTAAAAACATTGAATCATCTGTCAGTTATGACAATAATCTGCATTTTATATTCTCATCATTTCCAATAGGAATTATGTCAATTCATATGACAATAAAATTTTATTTATAATCTTTGCCGCTGTTTTGTTACTGTAAGATGTCTTTGTAACTCGGGCAAAGTGTCAAAACAAAAACACTTCCTGCTATTTAAAATAACCTATTTTTCTTAGCTTGTAAATATGGCACTGGCAGTATAAGAAACATGACTCTTATCTAGGTCCACAAAGTAACACTGTAGAAAAAACAAAAACAAAAGAACAAAGGATCCTGCAAAATGTGTAGCAAAGATATATGTTATTTTAATGAAGGGTCCTTTATCATTTTAGTTATAATCTTTTGTACAACTCTTAAAAAATGTGAAAAAAAAAAGTTGCAGAAACTTTGACAAATGCATTAAAAAACTACCACCAGTCATAAAACAAATTTTTTTTAGTATGTTTATTCAATAATACTTCTCCAGTGATAATATCTTAGGAGAACTCACAAATCCAGCTTGCCCATGCTAAAGCTTTTAGCTAACAAGCCAAAAGTTATCTGCCTACTAGGTAACAGTTATATAGTGATCTCCCCTTGATACAGGGATTGGCACCATGTCTCATGAATACTTCAGTTACTGTTGGATCAGAAGGTGTTCTCCCTAAATGAATATAACTGCTGGGAGACTGGGAGAGCATGTGTGTACTTTGAGGCTGTATATGTATTATGACTGGCAAGTATATCTGAAGAAACATATTTTACATGAAAAAATTAGTTTCTTTTTCAAATACGTTACCTGATCATAGTATGTTAGAACAACAGGTAAGAGGTGCAGGGAGTTACTTCCCCTAAGCAAGGCCATCTCTAGTCCCCTATGGTATGTGGGACAGCTTCTAGTTAACCTGAGTGGAAAAGAGACTCCAAAAGTTAGGGAGTGGGTTCAAAAAGGAAAATTGTTGCCTACTGCAAATTCAGCCAAAATCGGATCCTTATGAAGCTAACAAACCCCCCAGGAAGATAACCCTTTGTGCCACAGCTATATGCCCTAACAGGGCAGGCTGAGTCTTTCTGGGATAAAAGATTTCTGATATAAAAGCATGATAAAGTGGGCTATGCCTCTGTCCC
>JAECUM010043733.1:0-15599 GCA_016617855.1 Megalonaias nervosa
TGTGTGTGTGTGTGTGTGTGTGTGTGTGTTGGCCCAATCTTTGCAGCATATTTTTGGCAATAGTTGTGCTTATATGACGGGAGTTGACTTCGAATATATGTTACTCTCATATATTAGACAGTTGAGATTGAACATAAGTTGTTCCAAATTATTGATGCCCTTTTCTTGGCAGTACATTACAAATAATCTACGAATAAGAAATGGGCAAAATAAAATAACATTCGAAACACGAAAACAGATCTGATACATACATACATACATACATACATACATACATACATACATACATACATACATACATACAGAAGGAAGTGGAAAGAAATTAAATATATTTGGAACAACAAGGAGAATAATTTTGTTTCCATCGATAAATTTATATTAATTTAACGCAATATAACCGCAACACTGTTAGATTAAAATTGGGAAGAAATGAAATTTGAAACGCAACATTTGATACGTCTTATCATTAGAGTTAGGAACCACGAAATGTTGTGTTTCCGAACATACCGCAATTCACACCTCGGTATAGCGCAACCTCGGGATAGCGCGTATATTCGGAACCAAAAATTTAATGTTCTGGGGCAAGAGCTTGTAACTTTTTTTTTTTAAATTCAGTCTCTCAATAGTTGGAAAAAATATCTGCACTGACTTGTAGCAAAATAGCACCAAAATATACACCCATTATATTATTTGAAAAAAAAAAGATTATCTTGAAATAAAGGAAAATAAAGTATCTCGGCTCAAAAGAAGATCGCAGCACCCTCAGTTAAATAGTAACTAGTAGATTATTTTGCTATGTGTATGCTATTTGTTGTACAAGTTGTAATCTAAAATTATAATTAAACTGAGATGATTAAGCTTACGCTATAGCTGACACCCTGTGAAAGACATTGCACTTACATTAGGGACCTTGTTGATAATGATAAGAAACGTTGACAATGAAGCCTACAATTTACTAGCTACACTATAGATTTACAAGGGAGTGAAAGTCTGAGTGTGATGTCAATACCCAGGCAAGATATTCTCGGAGAGGGCCATTTAACATCAAACAACTGTAACTCAACAAACGAGAAAATATTTAATGAGAAATTACATAAATTCAAACACAAAATAATTGCTGTCTTTAAAATCTTACGATGATTCGCAGCCTTACAAATGAACTTATGTACTTAATAATTAAATAAATAGTAAATAGCTAAAAATGACATTTTTTTTTCTTCTCCTTTTCTTTTAATCTGAAATTTTTTCCAAAAGTTCAGTTTTGCCCGAATATCTTTCACAGCATCCCATTCGGTCACCAAGTTGGCATACATGACACGTGCCAAACATGTGAGTAAAAGGTACGTAAATATAATTATTTTTGTAATATCAAAAATTAATTTGTGACAAAAGCAACTATTTTGTGGGAAAAAAGTCATATTTTGACAGGAAAAATGAACACATGTTAATTTCAATACATTTATGACAAGATTACTCTGGAATTTCGGTACATATAGGTACAACGAAAATGTACAGGTGTAGATAGATAAGTGACTTTAATACAGTAATACAATTAAACAGTTAATTAACCATTTTAAGATAAAGGAAAGGTAAATAATTCCAAGATGAATGGCCATGTGCACCCGTCGAACCCATGTGCCAAAGAAAACTTTGAAAACTTGTTCGTCTACCTAATGCATTTATGAAACGATTAAAAATGTTTATGATTCTGTTATACACTTAGAGTTTCAACCTTCATTTGGTATGAAGAAGTTTTAGTGTCCCTTTGCAAAGCAATCGAGCCTTTCGGGATACTGTATTGACTTTTTAAAAGATTTGCGGTTGGAAGGAATTGCCTTTCTTTGGGATAGACTTTCATAACCTAATAGTAGTCTGTACAAACTGGAAGTAAAAACCACATGTAATCTATTCGATATCAGTTTAATATTTTGTAATTCTCTTAATTTAGAGTTTGTTAAATGATATCGTCTTCCTGTTTGAGGTCCGTCATATGGTCTGATTCCTGAATGAAGATCACACACGAAAAATAAATGACTATTATTGTAAATTTTTTTTTATATACTTTTTCCTGGGAGTGGGAGTGGTCTCCCTCAAGTATTTCTGCGTCTACTGCTGAGTAATTATCTCCCCTAACTCTGAAACATAGTTTAGGTTAAGACTAATAATGAGCGAATAGTTTTTTAAGTGCATTTTTTTAAAAGTCATTTTGGCCGCTATGGATTAGGATAAATGTTTAATGCACTTTTAATTTCGTTATCAATATGATGAAACAATTTGGCATGCGCAGAAAAGGTCAGGCCTCAAGGTTTGTAAGTGGTAGCGGGTTTAAACTCGACATTATCGAAATAAAATATGAAGTTAGAAGTATCTAACTTAGAGTTTGAAAATAATAGAATTTTGGTTTTCTACTGGTTGAAAGTTATCAACCAGTTTCTTTCCAAAAGCTTCAAGTTTGAAAAGCCAGTATTCAGAACGTTTTGTATATTTTGTGGCTTTGATGAAAAATACTCCAGCGATGTATCATCATCATGAAGTCTTACTAACGATTCGAGTTTATTAACTGTGTTATCGACATACATTAGAAAAGTAGGACCAAACGTCATATACAGTGCCAACGAGTGCACGTGCGTCGGATAAATACAACCCTTCGTACGAATCGGCGGCGTACGATAGGTAAATTCCACCCGTGGGTTAGAATTTTGCGTCGGACACGAGACTTTGTCGAGTTTCTGACGCAAAACTTTGGTCCCGAGGGTGGAACTTTCCCATGCTACGCTGAAGTATAATGAAGGATTCTTTATTTCACATATTTGAACGAAAAATGAAGGTCGAAGTCAGAACATTGTACTGTGAACACTGATGTAATTTTCAAACTGCAAAACGCACATTGAAAATTTCCTTACCATAAGACAGGGGGCAAAAGTTAGGTTTAGACTGAAAAATTTAGTATAAACTTAAAATGTCCTTCATACACATACTAGCTTTCAGACAACGGTGGTTGAAACGGCTCTTGTGAGGTCAATACACAGCGTCCGAGTTGTGCACTTCAGATAGCTTATGCAATGATACACATGTCAACAGGTCAAAAATGGCACGATGATACAAATGTGAAGAAGTAAAAAAATAAAGTCTACTATTATCCATACGATTATTAAAGACAGACAACAATATTGAAAAAGTCAAAAAATTCAGACTGATCTGGAACTGATTTACCCTTAAAAATAATAACGAGATTATGACTTCCAAAAAATACCAATTACAACAAATTTTTTTTCTACTAGAAATTGGACTAAAACGCCGTACATGTAGCCAAGTCGATCAATGCGAAATGGTCTGTTTGCACTGCGCGTTTTAGTGTATAATTGTGCTGCTATTAACGTTTATCTTGATTATTATAAAAGAATGTTCAAGTCATGATGAAAATCGGGACTTTTTGCCTGCCCCCCCCCCCATTTCGTAGAACTCTCTACCACCACCATTAAGAAAGCAAATATGTTCTTTACCGATTTACTATCCAATTTGGATATTATCCCTACGCCGATCAACTTGGAGGACTCGTCTGTGTTAAAAATAACAAATTAGTTCCCAACACACTTGGCCCCAGTACTTTATTTTTATTTTCTTAACTTTCTATGGTCTGTTTAATATATATTACGAAAACCTAAAATAGTCCATTCTTATTGATGTGCTTAAGTTGTGAAATCTTCAGTTTCTAAGGTGCGTAGTTATGCACATTGTCAAACTCTTCAGTTTCAGCGATAAGTAAATCTTGGATGTAAGTCTTCAATCCCATAATACCTATAGCGATCGGTTGTAAAACACCAGAACCTATGTGTAATGTGTCGAATTTTGAATAAGTATGGAACCTTAAAATTGAATTCATTGTGCATTAAAATTTTATTACAGTCAAGCCAGCAAGGTCTTTGTGAAGGGTCATTTTGACCTTTCCTTCATGTCATTTGTTAAACTTGAAAGGCCAGCATTTACGGCTCATTTAGAATTAACCCGGGCATCGCAAAGCTGTCATGAGAAAGTCAACATTAATGTTACCGACAATAAAAGCTTGATGTGAATCCCATGTCAAATAGTCATTTTCAAGTGGAAGTTGATATGCATCGTATTTCTCAGATACTAGGCTGTCAATTTCTGACGAAAGAAATAATTATCTTGGGGAAAAATTAGGAAGCGCTGATTACGATTGGTCAGTTTAAATTAAGGCGTACACCTTGGAAGTAATGTTGAATTTAAAAGTAACGACCTTGGTCGAATTTCTTTAGTCCGAAATTTCCTGCGAGATTATAAGATTTGGCTCCGGGGAAACCTAAAGAATAGTGCTTTCCTCGTTAAACAAGTAAAGGGGACCAGGTGGTTGTCTTGTAAGAAAAGACAGGCTTTAGTGCTAGGACGCACAATTTCTGAAAAGATCAGCATTAAGGTACGCAATTTTAATTTTCATGTAATTTTTTATTTTATTTGTCTTGTTTATGCAAATGTGTTTGATATGACTAGGATTCATACAATGTATCGTTTATTCGATTTCATGGAAATCTGTTGATATGCTAGAGTTGTTTATGCAATTTATTTCTTTAATTTTACAGTTACTAGTTCGTTGATAGAACTGACTGATTGCATGCGATCCGAATTTTCAGATTGTAAGATTTCATAGGGTTATATGAATTAATTTCCTTTGTCTGTTAGGACGATACTGATTATCGTGAGTTAACGATAATTGCATATTTATATATAATTTTGTAATGCTTAAATAATCTTGTAGGTTAGGGGTTGCTGTGAGCTAGAAGTTAGTGAATCTTATGCAATAGTAATTGAGCATGTATCTTACTGAGTGGAACTGACTAGGTTGGATGTCTAATGAGTCATGTGGTAGCGTATGCAGAGAGATACGGGAATGTTATATGCACCCCTCACATATTAATTTGTTGTCAGCCACTGTGAAGCGAGAGTGATGATCTATCGAATTAGGTCAGATTTGGATGTATATTACAGGGGTCATTTGTAACTAGAGATAACGATTGTACCTTACTCAAAATACAGTCTAAATCTGTAAGGACCGTTAATCGTTAAGGTCACCTTATGTCAGAATTTATGCAGTGTTTGGATAGTTAGTTTATGCTTTCTGAGTAACAAAAGTGAGAGAATTTTATATCTGTATAGAAAGTTGTACATATAGAGGCTTAGCGGTAATCTTGTCATTCAGGGAACAGCTCCCAGGAACAGTCAGGGACAGTCCGAAGACGGAAGCCTGGAAAAGAGATGAAGCGTTCAGAATAGAAAGATCAAGGAAGATCAACGTATACGCGTGAAGGTGGGAAGACGTGTGATACACGGAGACGAAGACAGAAAGCGACGCTAGGTGATGCAAATCAGGCGTGGACATTGTGCTCTTTTCACCAGTCGTTGCAATGATGAAACGAATCCAAAATAGAACACTGCTATTGAAATTCTGTTAACGTAAATTTGTTTGAATTGAACCTGACACTATTAGTTTTTTGTTTGTTATTGATTAAATTTTTATTTTCTTGTCTAAAAGGGGCTCGTATTGTATTATTTCTTCTCAATAGTTTTGCTCAGTTCTCTGTTGATGTTCTATCTATCCACTCACACCGGGCAATAAAATCGAGGGAGGTCATCCTCTAGATAATGATAGCCAAATTTAATTAACCATCCCTCTTTACCAAGAGGGACAACGTTATACTATGAAGTCTGAGCTCGTAGTAGCAGCTGGAACATCCTCGTGCTTTGACATTATTGCTAGAAATAGTGTATAAAAACGTCGGATATAATTGACAATTTTGGACTATCCCTCAAGCCCATGGTTTTTATTACGTCATGATATATTCATAACGTGACAATGTTGTTGTTGTTGTTGTTGTTGTTGTTGTGTGTTTAACACTATTTTTCAGCACAGGATAGTCTTTACATAGCGGATAGTATAAATGGTGGAGGAAGAACCAGGGTAAACCACGGCAAAACCACCCACCCACGGGAAGCTACTGGCAAGCTTCCTAACATTGGTCGAGCCCGAAAATCGAACCAACGTGGGCAGAGGTGAGATGGCATTGATCGTTAAGGGCGAGCGTGGTCCCTTAATGTCACAGTGAATACATGGTGTGTCATCACTAACAGCAACACAAACAATAATTGCAGACAACTGAAATCGAATGATTTCTTCATGTTTTCATTACATGGTGGCAGGAATAACAATATAAATTAAATGTGTTGGTATTTCATTGATTGCTAAAATGGCGTTGAGACTTATTTTGAAGACCTATCGTGTTATAAGACTGCTCTTCGCAGATCTAGCCGGATGTTCGTCCGCCAAAAACTTACCAATTTGGGAAGTATCACTACGATTACATCCGAGTCTCTTTCAGGACACACGGTACTAATTGTACCGAAAAATGGGAACCAGCCTGGAAATGGGTGAACATAAAATAGAGTATATATGGGTTTGGGTGGCAAGGATTGGTTGATAATGAAAGTTATTTTGTAGGAAAAAGAATCTTTTGAGAGCTTGTCCTAGTTGTAAGTGAAAAAAGTAGAGACATTGTTTTCTTGATGGAATTTTTTCAGTCCTTAAACAGTCTTGAGCTTGGAACACTCATTACTGAAATTAGCACCTGACTCTTTGGTGCGGAATTGAAAGAACAGTTTTCAAACACACGTAGGTCTAGAAAATGAGGCGGCTCATATTCTTTTCTCAACACAGAAGCTGCCATCCAGGTTTCATCTGTACTGATAAATGTAGGTTTGATCATAAGCATTCAGAAATTTAAAGTTATTGAATTTTTAATATCATGGTGTTTGCATTGGTTTACTATTGTAACTGAATTAGTACCTTGAGTCCTTCAGGGAGTCGAAGTTTTTCGACTCGCATCGGAAGGAGACGAGGATGTTCAGAATGCTCGCAGGAGAAGGTCAAAATACTCCACGGGTCAGGATAAGAAGGTCAAAATAGTCCACGGGTCAGGATAAGAAGGTCAAAATAGTCCACGGGTCAGGATAAAGGTCATGTATGAGTTAGGACGGAGCTCTGATTAAAATCATATCTCCACTGTCCTTCGCTAGGGACAGTGAAGATCTGATTTTAATCAGACTGGGGCCAAACTATCTAGCACTCGTTTTCTATACTGGAAAACACGATCATGCACTAATAGGGATCTAAGAAAGGCGTATGCCACACGTTCCTTCTCACATTGTTTTACTGTGTCATATTTAAATAGGAAATATTGATGCCTTTCTCACGTTGTTTTACTGTGTCATATTTAAATAGGAAAGACTGTTGCCTTTCTCACGTTGTTTTACTGTGTCATATTTAAACAGGAAAGACTGAGCAAGTCATTAGAGCGACGCTGATATTTCGAACGATTGATATTTTAATTATCACGCTCAGACATTAGCGTGTCGTACTCGTGACTGGAAGAGGATGGGTTCGAATCGTACTATTGGATCAACCTGCGTGTCCCTGTGCAAGGCACTTTACTCCAATCGGTACACAATAATCTTCAAGTATTGTTGTGTCGTTAGACACTAAAATCCAGACTAAATATTATAGTTTACTGATTCAACAAAATCATGGAATTAACAATTCTAGTTTACAATCACTGGTGACACATATTTTACAAACTACATGTTATTTTGAACACCATATCGTTGTATTAACGTTTCGAATTTTTGTGATGAACTTCCACTTCCGGTATATTTTATGAGAAACTGAGTAACTATATTTAAAGCATAGTTGCCATCAGTGGTGCACGTAAGCCGGTACGGTCAGGTACGCCGTGTCATTAAGACATTTATTGCCGGTACGGTTTTATTGGAAAGAAGGTTGGGTGGGTGTCGATACAGTACAGGTAGGAATTAAAATCAACTTGCATTACTGGTTGCCATCTAAAAGTACGAATGCACAAGTTTCATTTAATTTAATCGATTCACGTTTCATAATCGATCGATATTAGAATATGTATTTATTTCGAAAAAAAAAAGTCATGTTATAAAAGTTATATCCGTGGCGATATGCATTGTTATAATTTTGTTTTCATTCTAACTTTCTAATTATGTTTGCCGACGACGAAAAGTCAAATTAAACCATCCATTAAATTAGACCAACAAGTTGTTCTCCGCCTTCTTTTCTTCTTTTCTGATATGCCATCAGTCATGTTAGAAAAAAAAAAGAAAAAAAAAACGGCGAAGAACAACTCGTTGGTCTGCCAGTGTGTGAGTATCGAGGCATGCGTGTCAGTTGTATCGTCGTTTTCCTGTCTGCTTGCTAGCAGCATATCTCGTTGATCAGTGAAAATGGGCAAGGCTGGATTAAATTTTGACGCCAGCAATGGTTTATTAAAAAACAAGTTACTTTGCTCACGTCCTGTAAAAATAAGTTTCAATACAATTTAAAACAAAAAGGAATACGCCATTTTAGAGTATCAGGTCTCTTACTTGATATCACTGTTGTTTGTTATTTGTTTTTTTTTTTCACTTTCTGAGCCACAAAACATAAATGAGAAAAGTTTTTTTTGTTTTGTTTTACACTGTGAAATGAATATATATATATATATATATATATATATATATATATATATATATATATATATATATATATATATATATATATATATATATATATATATATATATATTACAATTTTAGAACTTAAAGTTCCTTATTAGTACTGCAAATCCATCCATTGACAAGCCGTTCCAGACTGAACGTTCCTGTGTGACTCACTTTAGTGCTTGTCTTTTCTCACTGTATGGACAATTGTCACCCCTACTCCTCCCCATCGACCGCCACCAATAGCTGCTACTTCGATATGCCATTCTGCACCATCGATAGCATCTAGGTAAAGCGTTTTGGAAACATACCAAAACTATTAAATTTGTCCCACCAATGATTCCTTTTGAGCAGTAGATAGTGTATTTAGGATCCGATTTGTCATCGGTGAGATTTTGCTTCCGATATTCCGCTTGTTGACGGAATTCATCGCAGTTTTCTACATTTTTTCTTTTCTAGTACATGTAAGAAAATATAGAAAAGGAAACTCGTCGAATAATTAATATCTTTTGCTTGGCAAGGTTCAAAGAAGATTCAAATTATTTAACGATTTTCCCAAAATCGGTTTGAAATAAACACTTGTGTAAGATCTTACGTTTATTGTGAAACTTACTGATTTATCATTTAAGAATATACATTCGTTAAAAACATGAAGAATCTCCACTGAGCAAAGGTGAAGAAAAAAAAAATAGATTTCTTTAAAAATATATGAATCAACTTTGTTTTGAAGATAAAGTCTATCACATTAATAAATTTAAATTTAAATGTTATTAAATTTTATTTTTAAATTGTGTTTTTGAAATTGCAGAGATATCACAGTAGAAAACTTTTGGCTCTGATATGGCCGTTTCGGAAGCTTTAGTGATATAAAATAAACAATAAAAACCCCGTTATCATTGTTAGAAGTAAAATGACAAGTCCGTGATGTGATATGATTTGGATTTTTTAACGTAGCTTTAAAAAATTTTCAGTCATATCGCTACGATGTCTGCAGCGTGGCAGTTTATAGTGATGTCTAGCACTGGGGCATCATGCCGCAGACATGTAGCATGATGTCCCACCCAATCACATTATCCTGACACCAGGCCGACCAGTCCTAACACTAACTTCTTAATGTTGAGCGCCAAGCGAGGCGGCTGTTAGTAGCATTTTTATAAGTCTTTGGTATGACTCGGCCGGGGATCGAACCCACGACCTCCCGCATCCGAGGCGGACGCTCTAACCACTAGGTCATCGGAGCGGTGAGTCCGAATGAACAATTAGAATATTTCTTTACAAAAATAATTTCTATTTAAAGAATTGTTGAAAGTAAATTTTTTTTATATAAGTCTAAATGCATGTTATGATGGCATGAAACTCAACAAAACAACATCTTGGAATATGAATTATATCTAAGAAACATTGAGCAACAGATATTATATTTTAAATGCATCAATGAGGTTGACAGCAAAAGTATAACTAAACAAGTGCATATTCACGGCCATAGTTGACTTCAGGGACCTTTTTTGTTATTGTTGTTTGTTTTGTTTTTTTAAAGTACCACCTCGTTACTGATATTATCAGCATGCCTTTCGTGCAATGTGGAACTTGTTGGGTCTGCATGTGTGATGAAAGCTACATATTTAATACATTATATTCTTTCATGAGAATTAATATCGCGCCGACATGGCAACTTTAGTCAAATAGATAAGAATTTGTATCTATTTTCTGCTTTTATTTCCTGTTTTTTGTTGTTGTTGTTTTTTTGTGTTTTCTTTATGAATTTGCGAAGGAATTTGACAAAAGCCATATCTTTCACGTTCCACTTTATATTCTTGGACTCGGCCATTTCTTTTCTTTTGATTCTTGGTCTTGCAATATCACTATTTAAATTATTTCTTCATCCTTTATCGCGGCTCCCTCGCTTATTTCAGAGACATAGATACCAATGAATCGTTTCTTCTCTCATTGATCTAGCTTGGTCTATCTAATCGTTACTTCTTTTCTGAAGAAAAAAAAAAAACAACAAAAAACAGTGTTAACTTCCGTTATCGAAGATTCGTAACAGTCTACTAAAATAAGTATGAGAACTTGTGTATGGTCATCTGCGCAGTACTAGCGAAAAGAGCATTTATTACAACAGGTTTGATATAAATAGCCAGATTGAGTTATTTTGTAGCAAAATTAATACATAGACAACGTTAGAAATCAATAACTTTCGTAATGTTTTCATATACTTACAACAAATCACTTCATAAGTCAAACATTTACAGCAGTATATATCTCGCAGTCTCTACAAAGTTCACAATTTAAAGTGTCATAATTGGATCATACGACACGTAGTATTCGTTGTATCAACATCACAGATTATAAAATGGCTGAAAACTCACCTGATTGCCGCTTGGATATTCAACTTCCCCGCTACAAAAACTTACTTTTTTGTCCACATTTGTATTTTTGCGTCACTGACAAATCATCACCCTAACTTCAGCCTCCTTAGAAATCGATTTTATTATATTGTTATGGAAGTTAGGTGACACATGCATTTTTAATCTTGTTATAGTTCTGAATATATGTAAATTGTTCGTTTTTAAGAATTACGGGATGAATGACATTCGCTTGGTTAGGTGGAGCATCTCTCTTTTTATAATTTATGTAACAAATTATAAACTGTCTGTGCAAAAATACACTTATCACCCGTCATTTTTCTTTCTCTTTTTTTATTGACCTGTATGGTTTTATTGGACTCTCTAAAACGTTGAAATACACGCATGTTTCATACGGCGTGCTCTACATTACGTCCGGAAGGACTAAACATAAACAAAATAAAATCGTTTGAGGCGTATGTGTAAATATTACTGTCACGTTTTCTTGCACCTATTTTCGATAGCAGATGCACTTGATACGTGGGCATTATTTATTCGAGCTAAGGTTGAAAATGCTCAGATCATGTGAAAATAGGATCTACTATACTCATCGATTTGACTTATCATCACTTGAAATTAATCCATAAAAAGGGGGGGGGGGGAATAATACAGAATAAGGATGAGGCCAGCCGTTGTTCACAGCTTGATGCCTGCTGGCGGCACACGGCATATATGGGTCTATGCAGTTTGTCTACTAATCAGTAGAAAAGTAACACAGAACAGGATCTGCTGGCTTATTATGCGACGACAAATCAGGGTCTATATTGTTTACAAGTAGACCAGATACACGCAATAAGTACAATTTTGTGGTTTTTTTTCTGTGGGGTTTAGGGCCATTTTTCAGCACAAGATTACCTATGCATGGCAGCAAGTGTGTCTGGCAGAGGAAGATCGCAGGGAGACATCGGGAAAAACCACTGACACACCGGAAGTTACCGGCAAGCTTCCTTACAATTACATACTCACGTTGGTTAAGCCGATACTGAACTCGATCAAACCGGGGTGAGATCCGTGGGTGATTTGTAAAGCGAGTGTCTTAGACCACTCGGCCAACCGGTTCCCCCGTAAGTACGGACGAATATTGACCTTTCATCGTCAATTTATTTTCTTTGTATTTTTAACATAGCTTAAACAACTTGAGTTATATCGCTACGATGTCTGCAGTATGGCAGTTTATAGTGATGTCTGTCTCTGGGGCATCATGCCACAGATATGTGGCATCATGTCCCACCCAGTTATATTATCCGGACAATAATCTCTTAATGTCCAGCGCCAAGCTAGTACTATTTTTTATAAGTCTTTGGTGTGACTCGGCCGGGTTTGAACCCGCGACCTCCCGCATTTGAGGCGTACGCTCTAACCAATTAGGCCACCGGAGCGGTCCATCGGGGACGAGAGTATGGTTATGATAACGAGACACTATTTTTAGATAATTTTGTAAGAAAAGTATGTGCAATCAGTTATGGATGGGTTTTCGGGAATAATGAGTGTTGCTAGGTAACGTCGACAGGCTGACCATATGTACGAACTGTTCCACATTACCCATTTTTTGTTTCTTCATAGTTGAGTAATTATGGAAGGAAAAACCAAAGGTATTGATGATTTTGGTGTTGAAAATAACATTGTTCAATTCAATGTTTCTTCTTTGTAAAAAATCATGCATTTACAGTTTAATTTTTTTTCTCAATATTTCTGTAGTAATCTAAAATATTGCAAGCCGGAGGATGCATTAAGGAAAAGTACCACTAACACTATGACTTAACTGATGTACTATTTCTAACGCGTTCCTTCTCTGTTTTCTAGAAATGCGGATTGTCTTAATAAAACGCTCAAAAAGGTGTGGTTTTCGCGAGTCACAAGCAGGTACAATACTGTGCTTTTAAATATATCAGTTCAGCCTTGATATTTACAGAGAAATATAAGAAAATCAAATACATTGTTCCCTTTTCTTAAAGGCCGTTCCGTGGCTTAAGTGGTTAGAGCGTCCGCCTCGGATGTGGGAGGTCGCGGTTTCGAACCCCGGCCGAGTCATAAAAAAGACTTATAAAAGAGGTTAGTGTTAGGACTGGTCGGCCTGGTGTCAGGATAATGTGGCTGGGTGAGACATGATGCTAATTATCTGCGGCATGATGCCCCAGTGCTAGACTCCACTATAAACTGTCACATTACAGACATCGTAGCGATATGAATGGAAAATTGTAAAAGCTACGTTAAAAATCCAAAAATCGCACAGACACACACACACACACACACACACACACACACACACACACACACACACATATGCACACACCACCTTTCTTAAAAACAGTGACTCTCCAGGAATAAACTAAATTTGACGGTAATAGGTTGCCGTGTACATTTACTCATTACAAGCAGTATATTTTCTCAATAATCTTTAGAATAGTTCTATTAGACTTTTACTGCTTTTGTCTCTCCTTGGTTTCGTGGTAAAGTAAAAGTACAAAATGAATAAATATGCTTCCTTGATTTCAATACCTAGACTTCAAGCGACCACTATCTACCCTATTATTATAAGTTCACACAGCATTAGCTATCATTTTTCTCAATATATACTTGTAACCGTTTTTAAAGTTTATTTTTTAAAGATTTTACATTCTGTAATAAACAGTTATTACTACAATAACAACTACTATACTACTACAACTACTATTATTACTACTAAAACAACTACTACAACTACTACTGCTGCTACTGTAATTTACAAATGAACCTAACTTTTTCTTGTTCAAGGCACAAAAGAAAGTTTGATGCGTAGATTATATTTAAATTCAAGAAACATAATCTATATGTACTCTGCTTTGACTCGGATTCGACAGGCCAACGGTCAATACATATTTTTCCGTTTATCCTGTTTTCGAAGTGACATTTCCTTCACAACACGAATAACGTTTCGTTTTACGGCAAAATGCTCCACTTTGTACTTAGAAGGAAATAATAGTGTGTTCATTGTTTAAGAAGGCCACGCCTTGGAACTAATGGCATTATTAAGCTCAAATTCACCATTTAATAAGTTTAGCCTTGGTTTAAATAACAAGCGAGTGCCAAATGTCACACGTTTCACGTCGCTGTTTATCCCAGCATTAGGAAGAAAAAAAACGGATATATCTGAATGGTTTTATTCCCCCTCCCTTTGCCCTTCTTGCCCTAATTGGCAGGAGAGTGAGGGAGAGGGGGCGGTAGTTAGGTGATATGCTGCCGGACTCACCATCAGAGGGTTGCGGGTTTAAATCCTACCATTACCAGCACCAATCGGCCATCAGGGCGCGTCTCTGGTCGAGGCATTTTCATCAATTCTTAGGCCTCTCTGTCATAAGACGTTTCTAAACATTTCGAGTAGCAAATGTTACTCCAGACTTGGAAATATTACTCGAAATTTACAAATGCAGCATTTTGATTCGTCACAACATTTTTTAAGTAAAATGTAGAGTCGAGTAAACTTGTATGACGGAGGAACCTGGACTAAATAGTCTTTTATGTGCTGACATGTCAGTACCCCACCCCACCCCCATTAATCCCGTACCCGTGCCTCTTTCTTTGCACGTGAATGTGGCATAATCGCAAATGGTCGACTTTGTAATCCAGACATTAAGACGAACACTATTCGTTTGATGAGTTTCTCGACGAGAACGTCAACATATACTTGGTTTTATACGGTAAGTTCTTTGCGCTATCGTCTAGGGACAGGTTTATGTAAAAAATAATGATGTTCAGATAACATTAATTTTCTGAGTCATCGCTCAGAGGTAGGCACATTACATGGTGTATTCATGTAAGTTGGAAACTACAGTCAAATGGCACTTCATGGTGAATAAGCTTACAAGGAACCGTTCAGGTGTAGCAAAGTTGTCATAACTTATGTCAAATTATCAAGATTTGTCACAGCATGGAGGTGGTGGTGGGGCTTTTTCCTTAAATAACGTATGAGCTGCATAGCTGTCATCTTAGTTTCTTTTCCTCGAATGGTTTTTGAATAAGATTTACTGTATCCATGTTTTTTTAACTTGTATATGCGAACATGCTGATTGAGTGATTGACGTCTTAAAGCATGTATGTCTAGGGGACGTCTTAAGATATGTATGTTTGTGCGTGCGTGCGTGTGTGCATGCATGTGTGTATGTGTTTGGTTTAACGGCATATCATCATAACCATGTCGATAGCACGCCAAGTGAAAGTTACACTGCAATAATGTAAAGGTAAAAATATTAAAATCTTTAGGAAGATACATCCGTACAAGAGTTTAAAAAAAAAAACATAAAAGGCAAAAAAGTTACAATTTTGTCAAGGTGATTATACAGTAAATTATAATGGTAAAAAGGGACAAATCTCAAAAATTATAGACTCCAGTTTTGTTCTTCATGTGGTACATTATTAAATTAACTGCTTAACCATTTTGTTATATTTAAAACAAGGTACATATTCAAACGAACGAATATTGACCTCTGGTTGGTTCATAACAAAAGTGACGTCATTAATACTACTTTGGATACAGCCAATTAAAATTTTTCTTATAGTCTCGCTCGCAATGTTTTGCATAAAAATGTAAATTGTTCCAAACGTTCCATCAACATTCCATGAAATATTTGCAAACTTTTGACACAA
>JAECUM010043736.1:0-28296 GCA_016617855.1 Megalonaias nervosa
ATATATATATATACTTTCTATTTTTTCTCTTCCATTTCCTGAGTAGCTATGCACAATTTTAAATATTTCCTTGTCCTAAATGTCAAGGCACCAATACCTACTAAAGCTTACTAACATCAAGGTTAAATAAGGCAAATAAATGTATACACCAGTCAACATAATTTAATATATGTGAATGGAAATAATTGATCACTAAGATAACCGCACAGGCATGATTCCATCGTTTTTGTCAATTTCACATAGAAGCCATGCAATGAAAAGTTAAAATAAGATGACACAATTCAATATTTATATTTTAAATTGTAATAAACCTTGTAAATTTTCTTACTTATATCATAGGTTGCAGTCCCTGTGATGTCGTGCCTCATCACATGTCTCTATCATATAAACATGTTCTGCAATAAAATCACAAATGGTGCAGATACACAGTGGATGATTATTACGATCCTATGGTCTTAACCAAAGTAGCAGAAAAGAGCTAAAAGTATTGTAATATTCAACAAATAATTTATTTTCCTAGAATTCAAAACGAAAACTTAAAAATAACCTTGGGTATTGTGAATTAAATCCCAAATAACCGAGAATTACTAACACAAGTCATAATGAATAGAGTTCTGAATAAACTTTAGTGATATACTAAATAATTTCCAACGATGAAATCATTGGTGAATCGTCACCTTTGGGCATCTACTGTGATCCGTCATTTCCATCTATTTCTCTATCCATTTCTAGTCTCATTCATAAATTAAAAATTGATACAAAATCATTGGAGACTGAACAACTGATTTACTAAAAGCGACATCCAGATCACTGTCTGACAAATGTTAGGAAAAGTCCCGACAGTTGAGACTGAAAAATATATACATGTACTAAAGAATGTTCTTTTCAAATTATAGAAGAATTGTTTTTCGTTAAATGTTTATGTTAAAAATCAAACAAGAAAACAAATTATCATATAATTTTATTCATGCAACATCCCATAAATTTACTTTATCTGACATTCCATAAATGTGTATTACACGTTTATATCATCGTGAAGTAGTTTATTTTCTTGCAATCAGAAAAGACGTTTTCGTTGGTCCCTTTTTTCGAGGGTTGGGAAGTGGTACTATCTTTGCCACGAGAAATTTGTTTTTGGTCTGTTAAAATGTGTTGTTTGCAGCAATCGCGAGGTACAAACAAACTGGTACTTCATGAAAACTAATAAATGAACAGTATTAACAAAAATATCAAATCAAGTTTCATTATGCTGGAAGAAACTCAATACAGACTAGAACTTAAAAAGAGCACTTCTTAGTGTTGCAGGCCCTGTATTGTGTTCTCGTTCTCAAGGTTAAAGGTATGAAATGGCTAGATACAAAAACACATCAAGTTACTGAAATGATGCAAAGCATTCATGCGATTTGATGTTTCATCAATTTGAAGTTTCACTGTACTTCAAAGTCATGGCAATTAATTTGTCAGAGAATGTCATTAGATGATATCAGTAGACATGCATTTTATCTTTTGGGACAAAGATTCTTTCATACGTGTATTTTTGTGTGATTTATTAATCTTATCAGATATTTGCGATCGTTTTTTATTTTCAAACTGCGTAGGATAATTCACCTTTGACCACAGTAAGAATATATATCTGTTATACCCAGTGAAGAACAATAAACAAATCAACATTTCCTTATGCTAATGTTTCGACATGATTCCACGTTTACCAATTAATCGGAAAAGGCTTTTCAATATATTGACATTTGTTTCGTCCTTTGTGCAACACATTAAATGCAAAATCTTATCACTAACATTGCATACTTTCAGACCTATGATAACAAAAGCAAAAGCAAAGTTGTCTGTTGCACTCGATTCGTTTCGTATAAAAAAAGTTTTCAGCGTGAGCCTTGATTTGAGAGCAAATCGAAGGGCAGATCTGTGTATCTGAGGACTGTGGTTGTCGTGTTTGCAGCTGACATTATCTCGGAAATCGGCGACTGTGGCAAGTGTCAGAAGGTAAAATACAGATTGCAGTCCTTGACTGGAGTTTGGAGTCAATGGCGGGGTCTTGTGTTTGGGGTCTGAATTTAATGCTTAGGGTCTGGAGAAATGGGTCTGCGGTATAGATCTGGAATCTATAGTCTTACGTTTGGTTTCTGAGTTTTGTCCAGGAGTTTGTGGTACAGGGTCTGGAATCAGTAGTTGGAATGCATGCTACTATTCTAATGTATATGTAGTTTGTCAGTCACTGTGCCTTGTTTTAAAAGTGTCACTGTTGACATATTCGTTTTTCACACAGTACTTTAGTCCACATGTGTACTGTCACTTCCTTGCGACATTGGCTTGGGAAATCAGACCAGAACTTTCGCTAAAATGATAAAACGTCCTTCAGTTATGTGAGTGGAAGCGTCGAGGTTTTTTTTTTTTTTTTTTGTTTAAAAATAAATCCAACAACAGGTAAGCTTCAACAGTATGTTTAATATCTTAGACGAATCTTGATAAATTTGTTCCAAATGTTATAAAATCCTTTATTTTCCCCAATACTATAATGACCATTCCACATGATTCACATTGTTGAGATTCTTAAGGCAAGACATGTACTTCAATTTTCATTACCGCCCTTAATGCTAAAGATTGTAACACAGGACCAATGGCAAAATGCAACATTTTTGTTTTTCATTATTCTCACTATTTCTCTCAAAACGTTGTTTTTATTGTGTGTCAAAGAGCATGGGTTAAAAGATCTCGCAAGCAGAAAGTTTGGTTTGAGAGTGAAAAGATTTTTTCTTTTGTTCAACTTTTTATTTAGCATACAATTTATAGAGAATTGAAAACCACCTTTTATATAATTGATATAATTTTGTAACTGAAACTTTCCTTCTAAACTTAGGTGTCTGCATACCCTAACCTATTTCAAATATTTGTATTAAAAATGTCACAATTATTAACATTAGTAAAAGAGAGCAAGAAATAAAATATTTCTTGAAGTTTTCACATGAAACTTATGAATCTTATGAACTTATTAAAAGTTTTGATATAGCAAATGTTACAAATTGTTTTCAAATTGTTTCATAAGCACCGAGTCAACATTCCTTTACCTTTGACAAATGTTAAGATAATATTTAAGTTTCCTTCTAAACAGTACAAAACAAAATTAATCAATTCCAGAAGCAAACACTCTGAAAACAAAACTATATATCTATGCATTTGGTGGTCTAGTTGCTCTCAATTAAAAAAAACAAAACAATTTGTTTTCCTTCTTGTTACAAAATTCCAGCAGATCTGGATATGTGCATTTTTTGTTAGAAGTAATCCGTACAACAAACAACATAGACTGTGATCAGCATATGCATTATGTTACGGCAGATAAGGATCTTTGTTATTTGCATTTTGACTCGACTTATCAGCGAGTATATACGAAAGGAGTCTCTGAATAACAGTGTATAGACCCAGACGACTAGTTACGGAATACATAAGCAAATCATAGTTTGTGGTACCTTATTAATTTGATCAATAAAATTAGGAAAAATCTTGAGTAGCTAAGGAATCCTAAAAAGGCAGATGCACGTTTGGGAGATTTGTGGTTAGAATTATCTAGTTTGCTGTGTTTGCGATTGTAAGTATCTCACAATCTAGAGACTGTTGTAAGCTGTTAAACATCTAATTAATTTTTTGTATTGACAGACCAAAAAACACTTCCTTCCCTCCTTGTAGATTTTCAGCAGATTCTGTAACAAAGAAGCTTGATTTATGTCTAACACAGCTTATATATCACAGCCACTGTGTATCATGAAATGTTATTTGCTCGTTTTACTTATCTTTGATGGAAGGTTATATACTCGTTTAATTCTCCTTAAACGAAAAGTGTAAGAATTGTCACGAAAATTTTTACATATTCACCATGCCACAAACACATTTATATTTTGCACGTATTAATTAAGTTTAAATTACAATTATATTGTGTGTATTAAAAATAAGCAGTTTTATATTCTTGGTAGACGTTATGAATATTGTCATTATTTGGACAGAAAAATCAGGTCCAGTCAGTGATGTGTGTTAGTTTGGACTAATATTTGTTTACAAACTGAACTAATACGGTATCTTCATTTGTAGATTTGAAACTTCAATCGTTTTAATAAAACTTGTTACGTGATTTGTATAGACTATCTCCTGTACACGTTAAACTTTCAGAAATTATTTCACAAAAATAATACCTTTCTTATTAACAGATCTTCTGACCAATTTAATTGCAAAATAAATTTTTGATTTCCACATTTGTTTCATCATACTAGTATGCAATGAAGGGAAATCAAAACCCATTCTCAGTGTTTATGGCTTGAAAAATATTATCCCCGTAACCAAGATAAGGAGCTGGTAGGTAATGATTTCCTAATTCTCCCGAAGAATCTGCTAAGACTTATATTCCAAATAAAGTTCCTTTTCTCTAGTATTTGTCTTCAAGATCTGCGAGTCTAACGTAATTTTAACTGTTTGGAAGAAAAAGAGATTTTTACTCTGAAAAAAGTAAACTCTTTGTTATATCTTTCATGCGACATATAGCTGTAAGTGAATATTTGCCATCGGCGGAATCTTGTATAACATTTGTTCTGTTAAAGATTAAATATAATGCTTTTCAAAATGAAATTATTTACACAAAGCTTTGCACTGAACAAAAACTGCATAATATATCTGTTTTTTACACGCAGTCAATGAATCGCATTGAAATCCTTGATGGGCCTGTTTTCAATATCTTCGAGAATTCAAAAACTGACACTTGAACCGAACTTACCATATGCTTGGAAGACATCCCTAATGGTTGAATCCCTTGGTGGGACATCCTGGCATTTCTTACACAGGAAGCAATTTCTATGTTTTGCTGACATTTTGACGTACTTGTGTAAACTATGCATGGCAAAAGCATTCATTGTTGGAAGGAATGCCGATGTTCTAAATTACCCTGACGAGAAGTATCTCAGAAACAGGAGTCATAGACTTTGATAAGAAATTCCCAAACTGCAGAGCCTCATTCTGATCATTATTGCTTCCAAGTTACAGAAAACGAAGACAGCCAGCACTTTCAAGCATAACAACCATTCATATGAAATGGTGGTTCAGCAATTGTACAGTAAACTCAGACGTTGACTTCCAAAAGTTATTGCACATATTATTTAAAAACAAACTTGCAGTAGCAAATATTTTATATATAATTGTTGAGATTCAAGTACCTCTATATTTAAATTGTTTAGTTGCCAGTGGCTACATATTTAATATTAATTAATAAGTTGAAAGTAGCTACATACTTAATATTGAATTGTTAAGTTGCCATTTGTTACATATATTGTCTAATTTTAGTTATTGAATATGTTTCCATAGATAGCAAAATTACGCACCAGGCACGTCATACTTTATACCATCTGATGAGGGAGGTAGCGGGTTCGAACCCCGGCCGAGTCGTACCAAAGACTTATAAAAATGGTATTAACAGCTGCCTCGCTTGTCGTTCAGCATTAAGTGGTTAGTGTTAGGACTAGTCGGTTTGGTGTCAGGATAATGTGACTGGGTGGGACATCATGCTACATGTCTGCGGTATGATGTTCAAGTACTTGACATTACTATAAACTGCCACACTGCAGACATCGCAGACATGGTAGCGATATGACTGAAAAATTGTTAACGCTAAGTAAAAAATCCAAATCACACACACACACACACACACACACACACACACACACACACACACACACACACACACACACATGGGCACCCGCAGGATTTTTTTGCAGGGGGGGTCAGGACTTTGTGCAGTGGGGGTCAGGATTTTCGGGGGGGGGGGTCAGTCAGTCACGGCCGGAAGAGTTAGTATAAGAAGCAGTCTGAAACAAAAGCTAATATTTAAGAATTATAGACACTTTAAATTTTAGATACAATTCTAGATAAAACTACATACGCTCTCTAAGACTGTGCTATACTGGGCTCAAATACTTAAGACATTAAAATATAAACTAAAGATTTAATCGCAGCATTTAGAAATAAAATATTTAATTAGGGAAGCAATGTTGGAATATATTTTGCTAGATTTGTCAAATATTGGCTCTTCTTTGGAAACACAACCCGTCGCTAGTCCTGGGACCGTTTCGTCAAAGATCTTTTAAAATATTTTTATGGAACTTGATAGCTATGAGACTTATTGTGCATTTAGAGCTAGCATGAAAAACAAATGAATATAAATTAAAGTTTGCGTTGAAATACTAATGACATACACTTATAAAGACCTTAATACATACAAAATTATGCAATATGACCTTTATATATTTCATAACAAGATCAAAAGGTATGGCAGGAAATAAATATTCTCCCGTAAGTAAAATAAGATTTAATTTCAGGTTATTTTATTAGTAATTACAGACAATATTCTCATTTATTTTTCTTCATGTGTGAGTATTCTCCTAAATACACTGCTCAGAACAATGCGGATGATTAGTATTTGAGGGACAACCGAAAAGATGTTTGAGAAAAAGATCACTCGATGAAAACCTTGCAAAAGAAACACTGGTACTATTAAAAATAATTCCAAACTCGTTCTGGGCGCTCAAATTCGGTAAATTTTGCATTTTTTAGATTTGAATTTAGTGCATATAAATTCTGATTGGAACTCCAACGTCGTCTGTCCTGTGCACTGGATCTCTTTATATCGGTCCGATACACTGGATCTCTTTATATCGGTCCGATACACGTGCTCTCTTTAGAACTGTCCTATACACTTGGTCTCTTCAGCACTGCAGGTTACTGGATACACCCAGTCTGTCTGGCGTCTAGCTGGTGCTGTAACCCGGTTGCTACCTAAACTTCATTCCAAATAACCCTAAAAGAAGGAAAACTGTATCCAGACTGCTAATGAAAACTTCATTAGAAATGACCTAATAAGGAGGTAAACTGTAACCAGACTGCTACCTAAACTTCATTCCACATGACCTTTAAAGGAGATAACCTGTAAACAGACTGCTACCTAAACTTCATTCCGTATGGCCTTCAAAGAAGTTAAACTGTAACCAGACTGCCTCCTAAACTTCATTCCAAATGACCTTAAAAGAAGGTAAAATGTAACCAGACTGCTACCTAAACTTCATTCCATATAACCTAAAAAAAGCAAAAGGTAATGTTTATTTAGGGATATAATTACTCATACCATAATTATCATCTTTACTCGTTTATAGGTCGATTCCAACTGCGAATTTTTTTAGAGTCTATGTTATTTGCTCTACCGATTACTCCTAATACACCGGATAGACCAGGATCTACCAGCAAAATAGGCAACAGCAAATCTGCATCTGTGCAGTTTGCAGTTGGACACACACACATACTGATATATATATATATATATATATATATATATATATATATATATATATATATATATATATATATATATATATATATATATATATATATATATATATATATATATATAATTGCAACAAGGTTTATAATCTTTTATTGTTATAAGATAGAAAAGCTTGAGAAAATGTTATTTCCCAAATCATGAGCAATGTATACTTAAAAGTAGGCAACAGCATGGAACACCATAATGTATATTCGTTCGTTTGTCACACAGTATATCATAACCTCAGCGATACATGTAGCTAATATGACACCTACTCCTAATTAATATTAGTATAACACTTCACAGCAATTATACAATCTGGCGCTCTTATAAAAAAGACGCAAAATGTATATGTCAGGTCTTAGTGCAGAGCTAACAACCTTTCCAAACATACATCAGGTCAAGATGTAGACCACTTAAACTCCTCTTGATCATAGTTTTTCAAAATCATAGCAGCTAAACTGAGTTTTCCATGTTAATAGTTTGGAATGGTGGAATGAGGCTTCCTGTTGTGATTTAGGTCATGATCCAACACATATACATGCTATGTACTTTGTTCTTCAACTGTCAGCTATTTTTTTGTGCTGACTGGCATTTATTTATTGGCATTCTAATACTGATACTGAAACCTTGCCTCTTTTTTTATAAGAAGGACCTTGGTTTATATGTAAAAGCTGAAGAAGAAAACATGCGGTTATATAGTGATCTTTTGGAGTAGATTAAAAAAATATTGAAAGAAAAAATATATAGATCATACACAATTTAGTGTGTGAAATGTTTAAAAGGGAATAAAGAGGACGAGTTTGAAGCAGAGAGTTGAAAGTCCCTCCGAGTGCTCAAGAAAATTTCCATACATCTAATTGTGTTTGAGCGTCATTCTTGCATGATCAATGACTATCAAATACAACATAGGTATATTTATCGTATCGGCTGCAACGCAAGCCACTGTCACAAATAACTGAAAGAAACCTGTGACCATGACCATGACCTGTGATCTTTAAACCAAATCATTCATCGGTGAAACAGGATTGAGGCCGGGTGGTATGAGATCAAGATGAAACACCAAACACAATTACGTGGATGAAATGCTTATTTATAATGCATATGAATAATGAAATAATCTGCCACCGTATTCATGCGCATGAAGTCCAACTTCGGATATAACAAAATAATGGGCACACAGTTCTGCAGTGGATATAAGAAAACGATATCGTTCCTAAATCGAACCGATCAAAGCATGGAATTTTATCGAATGAAATGATCGTGTATATTAACGGATATGATCAACGTATGAAATTATCACCAAACATGATTAATATATGGAATCATGCATAAGTATGGCTGACATGTGGATATATGTACAACATATGATCAATGCATTATATTTATAAAAAAATATAATTGATACATAGTCTATCAAGAAATATGATGGAGGTATGATTGGTATAATGTTCATCAATTTGTATGATGGATGCATGATTGGTATATGGTTCATTAAGAAGTATGATGGATGTATATTTGGTATATGGTCCATTAAGAAGTATGATGGATGTATGATTTTTATATGGTTCATTAAGACGTATGATGGCTGTATGATTGGTATATGGTTCATCAAGAAGTATGATAGATGTATATTTGGTATATGGTTAATCAAGAAGTATGATGGATTTATGATTGGTATATGGTTCATCAATCTGTATGATGGATGCATGATTGTATATGGTTTATCAAGAAGTATGATGGATGTATATTTGGTATATGGTTTATCAAGAAGTATGATGGAGGTATGATTGGTATATGGTTCATCAAGAAGGAAGATGGATGTATGATTGATTTTCACTCATATATCGATATTGAATTCAATTGACTAAAAATAGAATGCATGGTCTGATTTATCTCATTGCATCTAGCTGACGATCACGAGACGCTTCCGATTCCACAGCTCTCTTCCAATGGTGAAGGAAAAGCTTTACGTGGTCCGCTCTTCCAGCCTGCCGAAGAATCCCCCGTGAGCCTCCTTACCCTGCAGGCCCGTTGGTCTGGAATCTCTGGCCTTTCACACTGATAAAACTAGATCAGTCCTCTGAACCAACGTCACCACTGACCGCAGCATCCGGGTTACACAAAATCCCCAAGAGTTCAATGACTCTTCAGCTTTAGATTGCTTCCGCTAAGTGGACAGTTTCCTGACAAAACACGTCTGTATTGTGTCGATAAAGAGAATGTTGGTCTATCAGTAGTCTGGTTGGAGTCAAAGCCACTGCAGCTAGAGAACTCGAGGTAATCGGGTTTCTTACCGCCGGCATTGTGTACGTGCAGCAGTGGGCAAACCGAACTCAGTAGTTTGAAATAGTCAAAACTGAAACTATGCACCCCCCCAAGCAACGCTGTACACGGCAACGAAACATTTTTGTTCAGATATTATTATTGTAGTTGTTGTTGTTGTTGTTGTTGTTGTAGGGTTTAACGCCATTTTTCAGTACAAGATAGGATAGACATGGCGGCCAGTATAAATGGTGGACGAAAAACCCGGAAAATAATAATAATAATGAGGACTTTGTATAGCACCTAATCTTTAGAAGCCCTAAGCGCTTTACAACATTTGACAACACTTAGAAAACATATATAATGGTATGATTACAAAATTAAAAACAAACACCACGAAATTAGAAAACAGAAAACATGCTGTAAATATTTAAGGTAAGGAAACATTATTAGGTCTTTAAGTCTGTTCTTGCAGTTGAAATAGGTGAGTTTTAAGAGCTCTCTTGAATGAGATGACCGTGTCTTTGTGTCTAAGTTCAGTGGGCAATTCGTTCCACGTTGCTGGGCCCTGGTATGCAAAAGAACGTTGTCCATATGATTTCATTTTCATAGTGGGAATAATGAGATTACGAGTGTTCAGAAAACCCCGGAAAGAACCACCGACCCACGAGAAGCTACTGGCAAGCTTTCTCGCCCGAGACTAGAACCCATGCAGACGGAGGTGAGATGGCAGTGATCCGTAACGGTGAGCGCTTTAGATCACTCGGCCACTCGGGCCCCCCTCGTTCAAATATTATACGAAAGTATTTAACTACACATAATTTCGTGACAATCATGTAGGCTAATACAAGTCAAAAAGGCAACAAAACAATATAGCCGTTTCTTGCAGACGGCAAAAGCTCAGAAACAATTCACCCTGTTGCCATTATCATCGACTCTTGAATTATGGATCCGAAAAACGTTTTGGGCAGACGGATAAATCTGGTTCAAAATTTAATATTTCTCCCGAAATACTTGAACAAAGAAAACACTGCGACCTTGAACAATAACCTTTTGACCCCCACATTAGTTGCAGTATTTTATATCCAATATCAATCATGTTTTTGATATCAGAGGACATTTACTCCATGGCAACAGTAGATAGCATTGTCTAATCCAAACACGGAACATTTGACACCCCACATAATAGTTAAAGAATTGTTCACTGTGAGCTGAAACTTTGATCTTTTTAACTTTAAATCATTAGAGCTGTTCCTTCCACTGTGAAGCATTTAAGCGAAATCTGATAATGATCCACTGATGCAAACAGGAGATATTGCCATTTCAGACCCTTCTCCCCACCCCACCCACAAAAATACTCTAACAGAAAAGTTGACGCATGACGGATGGACAATGGATACTCTTCGAAGTTTCTTATTTTGCCATTTGTGACATTATTGCCAGCCAAGATTTAAACTTCTAGTCCAATTAGCTCAAAAGGAGTTTTACAAACACAATACCACTACTTAAGCAGCACGTTCTATTCCCTATGTTTGCAATATCATGCCAGGTAAAATCTGCCTGATAAAAAAAAAATCATATCATTTAGTCGAATAAAAATTGACCTATGTCCCATCGTATTTAATGAATTTTCTTTGAGACATTTAAAGACAGTTTGACTAATCTTTGTACCATCCAAATATGTCATTGTACTATCCAAACATGCTTCTGAGCGTTCGCAATTTTTTTCGCTTGAAGTAAATATTTATTCAGGTTTTAATGCGGTATTTCATACTTCAGTAAGTCTCTCTCTCTCTCTCTCTCTCTCTCTCTCTCTCTCTCTCTCTCTCTCTCCTCTTCTATATATATATATATATATATATATATATATCCCTGTCTGTAGAAAGGATGTTCTGGTAACCAGATATTCATCCCTAAATTCCCATGCCACTATGCCTATAAAATTAAATGTTGGTTGATTTATGGCATGGCATGTAAGAATAATGCCCCTCATTATATAAGAATTTATGTATGTTAAAGTGGAATAAATAACGAAGATTATAACTGTCTGTGCTTAATGATCAAACAAGATTTGATGCACACAAATGTTAAAATTTTATCCAGATCATGCTTGAAAATAAAAAGCTGAACCATCAAACACTCTCCTTGTGCACTGTAAATATCGCAAAGTAGCAGTCTGTAAAAAACCTGAATTAAAGGCTATTTGGACAATTTTTCTTGTGCTGAAAATCATTTTATTTGCAGATTTAACTTCTATACGAGTAAAAGAGATAACAATTAAACAAGATAAAGTATCAAATACGACGACGATGGTGATAACGAAAAAGACAATAATGACGATGACTGCATTGTTTATGATTTTTACTATTCTCAGTTGTTGTTGTTGTTGGTGTGTGTGTGTGTGTGTGTGTGTGTGTGTGTGTGTGTGTGTGTGTCGCTACGATGTCTGGAGTGTGGCAGTTTAGAGTGATGTTTTGCACTGGGGCATCATGCTGCAGACTTGTGGCATGATGTTCCACTCAGTCACATTATCCTGATACCAGGCCGACCAGTCCTAAACACTAACCTCTTAATGCTGAACACCTAGCGAGGCAGCTGTTAGTACCTTTATTTCTATAAGTCTTTGGTATGACTGGGCCGGGCTTCGAACCCACAATCTCCCTCATCCGAGGCGGACGCTCTAACTACTGGGCCACCAGAGCGGTCCAGTGGTTTTGTCATCGTCATCATGATGTTACTGTATATAAATAAAGACGGGGTCAATAATACCGTTCATGAAAATAAGATGTTCCATCAAAAGATCTGTGGTAAATGTTTGCTCCATCCAGGAATGTAATAGGTAGGTATCAACCTCATTTGAGTGTTACGGCAGTCCCAGAATGTATAAAATCCTTCCTCAGCTTTGCTCGAGATGAAGAATATTTGTGTGCCGCCTCCCACCGTTAGCTCGTATACATCCTGTAAAAATGCTGAAAACAAATTCAGGATCAGTCTCATGTCTCAACCATCCCCACCCCCATTATTTGTTACACTTACGTGCTGGATGACACATGACAGCCTCTTTGAAAAGATTAACACACACACTTTCCTGAACAGTCGGTCAACAGTATATCAGTCACACCAGGCTTAATGAAAGAAGTTACGTCTGTGCTCGTTTATAAGTCCAGTCCTACCGCAGGTTAGATATACCCTGATTTACCGTATCACGATGCACCGGCAGACTAGGGTCTATGGTGTTTGTTCCACTGATCATTCCTAATAATCAGCATGAACCCAAATTTACAGGCGCATAATGCGCTGGCGGATCTACGTCTGTGCAGTTTACAGCTGGACTGACTTAAAACCGAGTATAAACATTAACTCTGTTCCATATATTCTTTCATAAATAATAGTCCACAGATACAAACTGGAAATAAATCCATTCATTAGCCAGAGGGCTGGCTGCAATCAGTGTTGCTGAAGGCAACTTGCTGCAAGTGATGATGGATCGGCCTTGCCGCAGTCTCACTGGAGACCACCCCTTAAATAAGTCTGAAATGGAAAATCAGCCTAAGCAATATGTGTGGGAATTCTTTCATGTTTAACAATGCAGCTAGAACAGTGTTTCCCAAGCTCCGAGGGTGGTGGGAGGTGGGCAGCGGGGTGTTGCCAAGGGATGTATGTTTCTCAATTAATGGAGCCTAAAAATACAACTAATTTCATGGGGGTGGTCCGCGAAATTTTTTGAAGTGAAGAAGGGGTCCTCAGACTCGAAAATGTTGGGAACCACTAACATAGACAAAGAACATCCGAATATAAGAATTTTGTTTTTATGTGAGTCTCTCTAGATATTGTTTACTCGTGCAAAATTGCTGCAAGCAAGCTCATAAACACAAGATGAAGTCAATCTTTCTTCCAAATAAGTAATTCATCGACTTAATGATTCATAGGTGTATAATGGCACATCATCACTTGAAAGAGTATTTAGTGCCCAAGTAATGGGAGTAGAGAACTTTGCCTAGAGACACGTCATGACAGCCAGCCAGGGTTGGTCTGGGACGACATAATTCAAACCTGCAGAGTATTGGTTGCGAGTCTGGCACATTTAAACAACAGCGGCTCTTTTCAACTTAAGTTTATCTTAATGAGAGGAATAGTATGACATCTTCTTGAGCACAGAGTCATTGCTAAATTGCACCATTTTTCAGATTCAGTATTCAAAATGATATAGTGTATATATCCATTCACTACAGCCACATCAGACTTGCAGACTGTCCTTTGATCTTATGTTTATTTGGTAAACGTGGTATTGTTGTTTTTTTAATAATCAAATGTTGTTTCGAGTTTTGATTGGTTTATGTTCTTCGGGGTCATAGACAAGAGAATATATTCAGTTCTGAATGGGCGATTCCTTTGAGTGATGACGAGTACTCGAGAAGGATGAAAGTATTCGAGAGTGATGACGAGTATTCGAGAATGATGAAGAGTATTCGAGAGATGGATGCTTGAGTCATCAAAGTGTTGCTTACGTAGAAAAGACGTTTCCATGCAAGCAAACCCAACAATGAGAAAGTGGAACTCGATGCGGGTAGGGCAAATGTGCCTTGATAGAGAACACAATGAATTGACAAGAAATGTAATAAAAATTACATTCTCTTCAGCATTCGACTTTGTATGCGTATCCAAAGTATGGCTTGCTATAATACCTTTAAGGAATCCCAGACCATTTTCCCATGCTACTGCTTGACATGGCCATGATCGCGCCCGCTTAATATGCAAATCAACGCGCTGAATGGAATACTGCCTTCTCATTGGCCAACTGAAAATAAGTTATAAATAAATGTAGGACGTCATTTTCTTTTAACCAATGAGAGGAACAGTATTCCATTCAGGGGGGTTTCGCTTGCATATTAAGCGGGCGCGATCATGGCCATGTCGAGCAGTAGCGTGGGAAAATGGTCTGGCATTCCTTAAAGGTATGATAGTAAACCAAACGTCGAATACGCATACAAAGTCGAATGCCTGACCTAAACATCGGTACCAAATTTATCACGTTACGCGAAATGTAGCTTGAAATATCAGCGTTTATTCTTAAATAGGTTGCGCGAGTAAGGAGAAAAGTGTCCTCCCTTGTAGTTATTGTATAGTGCATGTATGACAGGTAAATTGTAAGCAACGATACGAATAAGTTGCATATTTACCCCATATAAAACAAAGGAGAAATGCATAAAGTTAACGGAAATACGAGTTAAAATAAAAACTGAATTTAACTTTGGCTATTTTATTAAATATGGGGTAATATGGGTGGATGATAATGTAATGTGGAACTTGTTATTTCTGTTAGGCAAGGGAAATATTCTCCTGTGGTTTCAAAAAACACGCCCCAAACTTTTTGTTTGAAATAATGTGCCCTTGTCTGTCCACAACTGTTTGCCTAGTTTTTGACTATGTAATAGCTTAACCTTGCCGAGTTGTTCATTAAATCAGCACGTGTCACTGTCTCAGCGGGATATAAGCTCAAATGCAGCACGGTGTCTAGCGTTGTAACACATGCTGGAATGTCCAGGTGTTGAACATGTTTAATCGACAAGAAAAGTAAGATGTCAGCTTAGGATCACAAGTAAAGCTGGATTATTCCATTTCACTCTAATGTATTTGGCTGAAACATAAATAGACAGGAATTTAGTTCCGCAACGACCCCATACCAATTTGACATGACATATCAATTTGTTCATAGATCTAGTCATTAGACCATATGCACATGAGCATGTCATTATGATTGCGCTCGTTTTGAAAATAAGCTGTTGTAACAAATCCTTCCTGAACCACTACTTTCACAAAATAAATGGCAAAGTTATATTTCCATGTTTCCGTCGTACATAATGAAAGATTTGCCTGATATTGAAGTGTGCAAATTAAAATTTTGTAAACAGTTCAAAGTCAGGAACTACTTAAATATTAAGTGGAAAAATATTGCATCACGTACATGAACATTTTTTAAAATCAATATTCCTTCTATTCTGTGTTGGTGTAGGAATAAAACTGGATAAGCTGTACATTAACATTTCTGTTGAAGAATTGTGTATCATATTTTACAATACATCTTATGGAACGATTAACACATTTTCAAAAGCTATTAAGATATAAGCTTTGGATCAGTGGTTGAAAACGTAATTCACAGGTTGGTAAAATTTAGCAAAACATCCAGTGACTGTGAATTAAAAGAAAGTATAATGCATATTCTGATATTTAATCAATAAATAAATAATATTATACTTTTCGTACAAATCAGACTTTAATTCTCTTCATTTTCGACCACAATAATTTGTTAACTTGATAATAAATAGCCATTTTTAAGAAGGCAACAACAACGACAGATATTCATGTGTTGTTATTTAACCCAAATTATTCTCACCAAACTTATTGAAAAATGAAGCAAAGTTCATGTACTAACTTAGTCATCTTTATTATTATCCTTGAATCACTTTCACATCATTGTTGCAGAGTACAAAAAGCAATGCGTTGATTGGTCATCTATATTCCGTAACGTAAGAAGTCTTCCCCAAGTTCATGACCTTATGCGACCTGGAAAAGTCTTCAACTTCCTGCCTCATTAAGTTCGGGATACCTTCTTTCCCAGGGCTCTTTGGCTATGCATCTGACGTGATACATCAGTTACAATTACTTTACTTAGTCTGGTTATGTGTATCATCAGCCCAAACAGGAAGAGCTGTATTTATTAACATATAGGTTTATGGTACAAGTAGGCCTGCAAGAAAATAAACACGGATTGCACACACCAGTAGAGTACAAACATCACAGCTCTGTCCTGAAAGTTACACTTCCCCTGTTATCTCTAAAGCATTGACTATTGTCAAGAAATTCATGTGCAGTCTTTCGTGCTTTATTTCTTCTAGTACGGTTTAATACGGCACTGCAAATGACCCAGCAGGTCCATCAGTCACCGATACAAGTACACACACACACACACACACACACACACACACACACACACACACACACACACAGTATATATATATATATATATATATATATATATATATATATATATATATATATATATATATATATATATATATATATATATATATATATATATATATATATTCAAGTTTCAAATTTATCCATGCACGTTATTAACATTTCTTCTTGATTATTGTAAAGCATCTGAGAAATACATTATATCATGATAAATATAATAATTCCATCCCCACCCACATTACTTCTTTTTACCAAAATGATCACCGTCATCTTGACTCAGGAAAGTCACGAAATATGCAAATCAGTTTCTAGTCATCATTGTCCCATTAAACTACATGTTTGGGATATTTGAAAAGTTTTGAATATTTTGTTATAATTGTTTTGGTTCTTTCAAATACGTCAATAGATTTGACAACGGATACACAAAATAACGTTCCTCAAAATGATTTGCAGCTGCAAACGCATACAGGTATATGTGTGTGCCGTAACATAAGTAAATGACAGTGACATGAAAATATCGAAGATGAAGAAGAATCCTGTTACGCAGCAAAGAACACGTTCTAAACAAAATCGGGCACTCTTAGGGTACATTCCGACTGAATTCAAGGCCGACTTCAATAAAGTTTACGGATGTATCATTGTCATATCATACAATTCTGACGAGTATTCATCGTTCTAAAGATGGTCGAGAATCCGTAGCAGATGACTGACATTCTTTAAGACCGTTGTCTGCGATTGGTGAACAGGAAGTGTTGTTGTGAAGTGGACAATTGATGAACAGGAAGTGTTGTTGTGAAGTGGACAATTGACAAACAGTCTCAATACAGAGTGGAAGACATTTTATAATCGCGGACATTAATTAGTAATTTTTTTTTTTTTTTTTTTTTTTTAAATACAAATCCTGAAGAATCACTTGAAGCTCATATGTTGACTGGTGACTAAAACAGACTCAGGTTGAAATGGCAAAATAGCAACTAGCTAAATATGAAAACAGAGATCAGAGATTTTTGAATAAGTAACAGGTGATGAAACATGGATTTACTTACTTTTCTGAATCCGACTTAAGAGAAAAAAGTAAAATTTCGTTTGGAGAAACGAGTCGAGACCACAAATCGCTCGACGTAATCGGACAATCAAGAGAGTTTTATACGCATTGCTTTTTCGATGCAAAGCTCTGTGTCGTCCTGTTACCTTTTTCTGACTCTGCTAGTGCCACAGAGCATTTATAAACCTGCAAAGTATTGTCATATGTTGTGGAACACTACAGAATCACCCATCCGCGCATTGTTAATTGAGGTATCCATCAACTCCTTGGCAACGCACCGACATATAAATCCGCTGTCGTGACAGGCTTCCTGACGGAACAAAGCGGCCAAACTTTGCCACATCTTTCAAACAGCTCTGATTTACGAATCGACCATTTCATTTTATGGGAAAGGGGGAGGGGCGGGGAGACGGTGAGAAGGGCGGGGGTTTTCTTTCGAGCAGGCATAGATTTTTTCTTTAAATTCCAGATAAATTATTTTTATCTGCTAATCAGAGCAAGAATATTTGTAAGCTATTTGAGACCAAAAAGTTTTATTCAAAACGATCCAACATCCGAAAATTAAATATTCGGTTCCTTGGCTCCAAGTGATGTTGGGCTGAATCTCGTTATGAAAGAATCGCAGAGCAGCAGATTATTTGAAAAACCCCATACGTTTGAAAGTGAAGTTTTACAGTGTATGAACACCATACCAAAATATTCCACCACCTCCGAAAACTTAAATATTCGGTGTCATGGTTCCAGGTGATGTTCGGCTGACTCCCGTTATAAATGATTTGCTGATGTGGCACGGGGTACTTTCGTGAATTAGCCACTGTCAAATTTCTTAACTTAAGGCTATGAAGTGATATTTTTCAGCTTTTAATGTTTAAAAAGTAAAGACATTATTGTTAATTTGGTGTTTCGGGATTGTGTTGTTCTTGAAATTATTGTGAGGCATGCACGCCTCTCAAAGTTACTTCATAATATCTAAATAGTAAAATACCAATAGTCGGCTAGGAAGCTGAGCTAGCCACCCATAACAGGTGGTGGATCATATATCCCATTTCACACCCCTCTATGTGATATATGACCCCTCAACTGTTATGTGATATATGATCCCCCTACCTGTTATGTGATGTATGATCCCCTGCCTGTTATGGTGACTTGGTTATCGTTATCTAGGAGATGATCGATCACAATGTTATTGCCCGGACCGAATAATTAAATAATATAAAATATGAAATTAATGGATGTAATAACAGAGATCTGAGTAAAGATACAGAATAGAACAACACTTGCCTCCGTATGTAAAATATTATCAGTTACATAGATAAAATGAAATTGAATATGGCATTTGAATAATACACTTTATTTAAGAAATAAAATTATAAAATTTATGCGATATGCAATTAGCCGTTCTGTTTTACCAGGAAAATAAATTCATTTACTCGAGTGACTGATCGATCTCAAATTGCTGGCATGCCAGCATAACCTTAATTGCTTCCGTTCATTTCCAAATCACTGTTGATGACAGGTCAGCGTTACAGTATATAATGTTTGCTCTCTCTCTCTCTCTCTCTCTCTCGTCTCTGCCTAACCTCTTCGGGTCATCAATCGTAACTTGGATGCAGTCTTTTCCCACTACGAGGTAAACCGGTCTTGAACTATTTGTTCCTTGAAACAACCAAACTAAAACGCAACCTAAATACTTTGACAGGTTTTTCTTTTCTGCTGTCGACAATATTCCCACTCTTGTTATTTCAGATATCGTCTTACCGTAACAGAACAAAGCTGTGGTCACTTCGCAACCTGATACTGATACACATTCCTCTTTACATAAATTATTGTCTTTTCCAGCGGCTACTTGCATTCCTAACTTGGACTATGACAAACCAATATCTCTGTGTTAACTATTACGTCTCACTGTGGGCTGTGACTAACTGAACGATGTCGGTCGACACCCGCCGATTTTCCTCGTTTAAGAGAATTCAAAACTTAATTACATAAATGAATTAGTGGACTTCACGTCTTTTCTTAGCTACGTTACTTGCTAATTAGCGATTCATTGACATAGACATAGTAAAATCACTTCTTAGCATACATGATACATATAATTTAAGACAGATAAATTAATTTTCACTATTCGCATTAGAGTAATGCATGAAATTCCTACAATACATGGTTTCTATTACATCTAAACGAGGTAATTTGAACAAATTCGTATCAGTTCTTTGTTGGACCACAAGCCCATAATGTAAATTTTCGGAGGTCCTCTCTTAGACGTCCACAGTTTATTTCAGCAGCAGCAGACTTTCCGTTCTCGTACAAATTTCCTTGTGGTATGATGTTTTGGGGAGATGCAATTATCTTAGCTTGCCACACACTTGGAACTGGACTTGGATCATTATTGATCTGAGGAGTTCATTTGCATTTGTTGGAACACGATGATATGTGTATTGTTACTTTATGCCATATATTTTTACTTGATACCATATATTATAACTTGATGCCATATATTATAACTTGATGCCATATATTGGTACTTGATGCCATATATTATTATTTGATGTTATATATTGATACTACATGCCATAAATGAGTACTTGATGCCATATATTATAATTTGATGCTATATATTGGTACTTGATGCTATATATTATTACTTGATACCATATATTGATACTTTAGGCCATATATTATAACTTGATGCCATGTATTGGTGTTAGTTGCTATATAATGGTACTTGAATTCATATATTATTACTTGATACTATATATTGGTACTTGGTGCCATATATTATTACTTGATACTGTATATTGGTACTTGATGCCATATATTATTACTTGATACTATACATTGGTACTTGATGCCATATATTATAACTTGATGCCATATATTGGTGTTAGATGCTATATAAGAGTACTTGAATTCATATATTATTACTTGATACTGTATATTGGTACTTGATGCCATATATTATTACTTGGTGTATTATATTACTACATGATGCCATATATAGTTAGTTGATACCATGTTTTTTTTTATGCCAGATATAGAGGATCTCAAATGGGTAATGATTTAATATTGAATTTACTAAACGAGTTGAATAATGTCCAGCTTTTGCGAGCCTTGGCGAGCAAAAGCAGACATTATTCAATGAGTTTCATAAATTTAATATTAAATCGCTACCCATTTGAGATTCTTTTTATCACATAGTTTTTATTTCAGTGGAAATAATTTAGATAGAAAGAAGAACGAATAATTTCGTTCATTCTGACAGACGGTGCACCTTTCATTTGTTGTGCATAAAATATAGTCCCAAACAAAGCTGAACTGGTAAAAGTAGATTGTACTTTTTTACAAACTATAAATCAAAGAAAAAGCTTCCATCCGAATAAACAGAACATTTTATAACGACAAAATCATTTTTCAAAACAGAATGATCAATGCGATGTGATGCTGCCACATTGTTTGATACGGTACACAGTACAGTAGGCCTACAGTAGAGTACATGTTTACCCTAAAATGTCACTTTCAGAACTAAACGTTACATTATTGCGATCATCATGTGAAATAGGATTACTGGATGCAAAATTTCCCACATTTACTGCAATGCATTTGTGACCGGATATTTGCAGCATTTGATTGGGAACAATAGACTGTACAGAACACGTCAACAAATTTCATTTCGTGTCGGATTTACCTCCCATATATACTACGTAAAGATGCTGTGGTTGGATAAAGTTCTGTCATTTAGGAGACGCATTTATGTCCAGATTCTTCTGTGAACAGAGGTGAGTTTAGTTACTTCTTTAAGTTAACATTTAAACCACGCTTGTATATACGGTGGATTCTATATCTGTGTTACAGATATACCGCCCCCCCCCCCCGCCACCCCCTATAAAATAAGCAATACCTTTAGTTTTACTTCTTATTGTTGTTCTTATTTTGTAGTTTTACGCCATTTTTCTTATGATGATATTGTTAAACATGACATAACAAACCCCTGTGGGGGTAACATATCCATATTCAGACAGCCGAGATAATTTTTCCTTAATTTCCTTTCGCGAGTCGAGTTAAAAAATGGCCGCCAAAAAATGTTAATTCAAAACAAAACATTCCAGAAGGCGGGGTTAAAAACGTTTTCCCACGATCCCAGCCAATCAGTAAAGAGGATCGTGCCCAATAATTTCATGGGCTTATTTGGACCAATCAGAATCACATAAAGTGATACGTTCACACGTATAATATAAAAAATATGAAACTGCACACACTGTAGGCGAAGTGTACCGACTACGTGATAAATTGTTAATTGATGTAGGTAAACATTTAATAATAACTACAGCTGGTATCGCTATTTGCACATAATGTTATATGTTTTTTTTTAGAAACAATGAAAATTTATTAAGGTTAAACTGATTTATCGATAACTTATTTTGCTATTATATACTATGTATGGACGAATAATTGTCAAAATAGAAAGGAATACATCCAGAATTTCACGTCAATATACGTTTGTTTTCCGTATGATAACCATATATAAATTGTCATTGGAGCATTCGATAGAGCCTGACATCACTGGGGGCCTGAAAACACTGACAGCATGACGTCACTGACAGCTTGCTTAAGTACTGCTAATGTACTTTTTTCATTGGGCACATAATTCGTTTGAATGTCGTGGACGATACAAACCTCGAACTGTAAGACTCTTGGGACAATACTCAACATGTGAAGAGAGACGACCCTTTCTCCAATCATAGGCTATCCGTGAATTTATCCATTGACCAAAAATGGTATTTCCTCCAAGAACATGCGATGCTCAATAAAATAACTGTGACTGAATAAAGGCAAATCTGAAACGTGAATTTAAAAGACCAGCGTGAAGGAATATAATGTACGAGTAAGTAAATAAGTATGGTTTGTACAGCAAAGATTTGTATTATTTTTTTTTTAAAGCTGAACCAGTATTATATAATTATATATAAAATATGCACTTAAATAAATAATTTTTTTATTTCAATTCACGCAGATATGTAAGTTTTAAAAATAATTTCTTTAATTCTGTGATAGTAACTAATTCGTGGAAATATTTGATATGCCAGTTTGTCAATTCAAGGAAGACTAACACCAAACTTACACAACACAATTAGGCAAACTTGTTTCTGTGAGCATGTGAATAGTCCTTGATCAGTGTCATGTTGTGTCTTAAAACCTTCATGTCGTATTACCCTCCATAGACATTTTCCTATGAATTTGCATTAGATGGACATGAAACACAAGGAAAGTTCCGACCGACGGGTCATTCTACTATGACCCTGACTACTGCATTATACAACGGGAAGTCTCTCGACTCTTGACTTTTTCCGAAGCCGTAAAGTTGAGCCCTTGTTTCGTTGGTACATGGTTTAATCAACTTAGAGAAATATGTTGTTTGGATGATATCAGAATCGAGTGCTCTCTTCCGTTGGACAGAACTGTATCAAAACTAGATTAGCGTGATAATCCGATTGTCTCTTGGCCGCTTTAATGACTGCATATTGTTTATACGATGTCTTTTGTCTTCCTTTGCTATCTTTGTGCTTCATCCCTTGCCTTCCAGAAAAAGCAATATTGTGTCCCATGTAAAGCATGTGCATGCTTTCAACTCGTTCTTGTTTTCATTAATGCAAACAACGTATCAGTGACATAATAATAGAAAAGGTGATACCACTACTATATTTATTTCAGAATAGTTGAAATTAAAATATGGTTCAATCATTTAATTAAACATTTTTTTTTGTGTGGCGCTGCATTTCGTCTTTCCTCTGCATTCCATTTAATTTTCTTAACCCTCTTTATCTTCTCTATTAACGGAAGGTTTGTGTACATGTAAAATCTGAAAGAATTAGCAGGACTACAGGTAAGGATAATCCGCCTTAACAAATAGTATTTCAGATCTTTAGGGAAAAGTTGTTGCTTTGATTTATTCAGACACTGCTTCGGTTTGATTTTGCTTGTTGTGCAAAATACCAAGCATTTTTTGGGTGAAGGGCATATTTATATCGTGTGCTTGACCTTTGTCCATGATTGAGGATACAGTATTTGTGTGTACCTGATTTTTGTCATGTTTGTAAGTTATAAATAAGATGTTTACAGATATTCAAGTTCTAACCTTACTTACAAGCTTAGAATGTTCTCTAAGTAACCCACTTCCTGGACATTTTATTGAGTCTTTGTTATTTATATAAAGTTGTTGTAAACTAAATTATTCATTCCTATTATGTTCAGTCTCTGGAATCATTTACTGTTGTGATCAGATATAATTTGAGAGAAATAATTTATCTAAATTATTAATTGAATAACAAAGTGCTTATTGGCCTTTTGGAATAAAGCACTATTTTGGGATTATTGTGAATTCATTCAAAGACATTCTGGATTATATCATTGCGATATGTTGGTATATCGACTTTTTCAAAACTATTGGTGCAACAGTACCTTCAATATTGGAATTCATTCGGAACACTATATACTTTTGGACTTTAATATAATGTTTAGGATTATCTGGAATTTAATTCACAATGCTGTAAGTTCCTTTGAAATTTTAACTTTGTATTCTAGGGAAATAATTAATTTCTTGAATGTTACAAAACGTGTTGATTTGCTTCTTTTTTCATAGTTTAAGACCATAAAGTCGTAGCAACATATGTATGGCAATGCTGCCTCATGTGTACCATAACATGCGATCCAGTCATAAATATATTTATAGATAAATGTCTGGTCAGAAATATTAACTAACCTGTATTTTCACTGTAGTAGAAATCAAAATAAAAAACGACCAAAATATAATTTTTTTTCTAAAAGAAATCGCAATACGTTTGAGAATTGAGGCTTAGCCTTGTATTGTTTATCTATAAAAATGTGTATTTGGTTTTACATTTATTGAATAAAATCATAACCGTCTAGCTAAAATTCAAAATTATATGTATTATTCAACCTGGAACGATATATCATATTCATTTTCTGACTGTCTGCAAAAATCTTAGAGTTGGCAATAAGATAAGCTACTATTTGGAAAATGTCCACTTCTCTCAGAAATTAGCTCCTTGGAAAAATCGTTGCGACTTGGCTTTTACAGGCAGGCTCGTGTTAGAATCCTGCTGAATCTGCAACCTTTGAAAAACATCCACGTGAGCATGTAATGAATGTTTTCTCGTCGTAATGTTTTTGTTTCTTTTTTCTCCTTTCCCATCAATGTGACTAAACTTCGACATCAAAGACAATGTAATACTGAATCATTATTTTCTCGGCAGGATTAATCCTGCCAGGTGTGATCAGGAGGCGACAGTCATGATTGATTTAATTACACTATGATTTAATTACACTATGAGTCACTATGTGTTTTTAAAGAAGTAAAACTTACATTTTATATAAAATGGAGGAGAGTATTTCTTTTTCTAAGGTGATATAAATTTGCATTTATGTTTTTCAAGCTTGTTGCATGTCCTATTATTTTGTCTACTTATCCTCGACCTGATATGAAAATGTCCATAACCTCTTGTATGTTAGCAAAATGAGTCTCTGACGCAGCTCTTCTAAAAGTGAACGCCAACTCAATAGTGGCACAATATTAAACTCATTCACAGAGCCCATGAAGCTATATTACACCGTAGTGGCGTCACTAGGGTTGGTCACCCCCATGGACGCCCTTCCTGCACAAAAATTCCAAAATTTTATAGACAGTCATTTTGGTGTCACCTCCTCTGATGGTGTCACCCGGTGCGGACTGTACCCCCGGCACTCCCCCTAGTGACGCCACTGTTACACCGCCCAAGAATTAAATTTATTTTATAACTACTAATAAAATAATAGAAAAATAATTTGACGGTAACTTTTTTTCTCAGAATCACATTTTAGTTTTTGTTTCTTTTATTTGAGTATAACGGACAAGATATGATTCACAAAGTGCGAGAGCTGTTATGATGTTAAACGCGCAATCTTGCTTTATCAGTTGATAACGTTAGTCTAACATAAGCAAAATACGTACTGGCAATATTTAGATTCAACCTTTTTAATAAAATATGTTATCCCATATGTCACTGACTGATTCGCCGTTCGATTTTTACTGAAGGTCAGCGCTATAGCATGCAATGGTAGACTTTTATTGTTTTTACAATATGAAAACGCAGGGGATTTATATTGTTACGTACTTGTTCTTGCGTGCACGAATAACATTAATCCGAGAAATCACCCCACCCCCGAATCTGTGTTGACACTGATGGACGATATGTGTCCGATAAATAACCCCCCAAATTTGTGTTGATACTGATGGACGATATGTGGGTCTGATGTCATCTGTTCATTAAAATGTACAATCTTTCCGGAACAAACCTGCGTACACTCTAGACGCATACAGGTAATTCGTACCAGCTATATCTAGCATGAAGTTCAAAATGGCCACAGGACAGATAGTTGTGCTATTCCACATGGACTTACAAGTGACCAAACATAGGATTTGCTCCGGAAATATGATGTACGTATCACAAAAAGAACCTTTCAGCCGACGATAGCTCCATAGCCACGAGAAATACCGGTAAGTGTATAAAATGTACCCCGATGTGAGCAGTCAAAATTTTCGGCAGATATTTGCAGCTTTTAATGAATAGGCAATATCAGCTCCTAAACCGAAAATCGATATCATCATGTGGAGGGGCTGATTTATCGGCCTAGAGTAACATGCAGCTTAGGGAGAACTGGCCACAGGAAACTTAATAATGCAGCTATATTTATCTCCAGATTTGAAAATGCAGATGCTTCAAACCACAGTGTGGTACACGTTCAAAGATTTCAACTAATGATATAACCAACATGCACCCGAAACCCTGAATCAGCCTAATTAATGACTGCATCATCTGAGATCGCCAAAACATAGGTTAGTGAACAGTATGCTTCTGTCTGAATACGGTCACCCTGATAACTTCTTTTCAAAGGGTCATTTTCTTGATAGAGTAGGTTGGCCTTCTCCGTAGATGCAAGCTTGACAAGTTAAACCACTATCATTAATTTTTATAGATGTAAAAGGTATGATTACTCACCCACTCTCGGCTGCACATCGTTATCTTGAAATAAGACATTGCTTTTTTAAAACATTTGGAAATACCACACATAATTTTGCGGCAGTTTGAATCAATTTCAAATATTATCGAAGTCGCTATATCAACATCGATATCATGTACTGCTTTCCAAAAGAGCTGTTCAGACCAAATAACATTTTATAGCAAACTTAACTTAAGCTGCATGAAAGTTTAATTCACCATGTTCTTGCTGATCATGTTGTAAAGAAGATCAATTTGTCTGCAAGCAACTGAACGAAGGTGAAGTTTCGATGAAAACAAAGAATGTAAGGGAAACAATTATTTATTTGACGAAGTATTTGTTTTTATTGGGGACGATCAAAAGTATCCTATCTGCCGATTTTCTAGTCTAAATATTCCTAGTTAAATATGGAATTAAGATTTGGAGGCCATCAAATATTTTAAACAAGTGAACCTTCTATCCCAAGTCTTCAGTTGTGATTTTACACTGTGTTGCTGGAGTGGAGCCAGCATTTTGTCCACTTCTTTACGCAATTTACTAGGTCACGATATCCCATTTTTCCAACTGGCACATGCAATATCCTGCCTACAAGATGGCAGACATACCAATGACAAAACGCGGCCGAAGTAAACGGCAAGATGGAATTTCAAATTAGACATGAATAGAGAAACAGTGAACTGTCAAATTCTCAGACAATATAGGTCGGACAAGCCAAAATAAGACATCTTTAAAGTCTTGAATTCGCAGTAAACTACGATAAAATCTTGAAACAAGAACAAATGCACTGAAAACAACCAGTTCGTGAACCTATTCCCCCAGAGTTATTTAGTTTTAGCGTTCGGGGTAACTTTCTGTTTGGTACGGGTATGACCAATTATGTCGAATAAGTAAACGCTTTCATTTAAAACATACATGTACTATAATTGTGTTTTACGTCTGATAACTCAAATAACTGTATAAAACATTTATATTCTGGACAGAAAATGATCCTGTATTGCGTATCTGTAATCACTGTATCTAAAATTAGATGCACAACGCCTTCTTAATAAGCTGTCTATGGGTTTAATTTTAGAGACATTTCATTTTCCTTATCAGTTACTTTCACTGCTATTTCTACATATAAATAGGCAAATTTAATCCCACAAATTTGTGCAGTACATAAACAGAGGAAAGTTTCGTTCACAGCTGAGGTTAAAAGGAGTCCTTTCGAATCGAAACTGAATGTTTAAGTAAAACGATTATAAGTGGAAGAAACCTTATAAGATTACATTAAAGGTGATGCAAAGATACATAGTTAAAGAATTCACTAAATTTAAATGTAATAATGGACTTAATGTAATAATTTAATGACATCTGTGAGTAAAGAATTTAAAATAAAGCTAGTATGGGCATATATTGTTTAGGCATACAAGTAAAAATGTATCATCAATTTTAAAGATTATTTAATGGCATAAATAACCTGTATCTGACCATTAATTGAATGAAAGCACGTTACAGAACTAATCGATGACTTGGTACACCTGGCTATACAAACTGAAAAACAGATACACGTGCAGACAAATGAACCAAAATAAATAAATAAAATATA
>JAECUM010043737.1:0-15636 GCA_016617855.1 Megalonaias nervosa
ATTTCCTATTTAACTATTAACTGACACTTTTGCTGTATTTGATTGTTTCAGTGTTAACTAAAATGTCATGCAATTATATCGAGTTTGTACAACGGAAATTTCATACCAAATATATAACATATATATATATATATATATATATATATATATATATATATATATATATATATATATATATATATATAATTCACAATGTTTACATGCTCGATTGGACATTCCTAATTGCATTTTGAATTGCGCAGAGAACGCCATCAATGAACAATTGCATTTGGTGACCTGTACTTCATTCTGTTATATAGATGCACGAGCTTTCTATAGGCTCTGCATTGAAACCCGATTGTAGTAGTGATTAAATTAAGAGTCTGAGTAGTTGAGTGGGGTACTATGAGACAAACGGAAATAGTATTAGTTAATAAATTAACATGCACGCGGGGGTACTTCCTGGAAAACGGGAAATTCAGTGTTAAATTGGTCTATTAGTTTTACCTGGAAATAGTGGTGTTAGGGTAAAAGTATTTATCGTAACACGCGTGAACGTTATTGTTAAAATGGTGAAAGGTAAACGGGTAGACCGTTTATACGCGCAAAGAAAACGGTGGTAGTAATGTAGTTTTTTAGCACCACTGCTCCCACATATTTGTACCCATTTCCTGGAGACATTCAGCTGTGAGGCAGCCTCTTTGTCATATAAGTTCTGAAGGGCTTTCCGGAATTTATCTTCTATCCTTCGTCCGATTTTTTCTTATGGGAACTCTACCTCCGTTGCTTGAGTATTGGTGGAAACTGCATAAATACCTTACCCCACCCTGCTGTCTGAATGTAGGTTTGCATACACCTAGACACGATATAAACACACACACACACACACACACACACACACACACACACACACACATAAACTATCTCCGTTGTTAAAAATCTACCATTGATACCTTACCCCCGCACCATAGTTAAATATTACAATGCATACAACTAAACACGATAAACACACAGACACACACACAGACACACACACACACACACACACATATATATATATATATATATATATATATATATATATATATATATATATATATATATATATATATGGTAGCCATTCTAATTGATGCCGTTGCAATTTTACTATTTGCATCATTAGTTCGACAAATGCTGCAAAACAAAATCTAAATATGTCTTTCAAGTGAAATGTTTTCAAACGTATTATGCACGTGTATCGGTTTTAGTGTTATCGGTCTGTGATGACTGTTTAAAAGCCTTATTTCACCGTTTGGCTGCTTGCGTTCGAGAAACTAAGTTTTGCGGACGTTTCTAACTCTTTGAATTACTTATATATATTTTTCAAATTATATGGATATACCCAAATGGATATATCTATATGTGCATCTGGAAGATTCTACACGGTAGGATTATTTTTTTGCAAGACGTGGAGGAGGTGGTGCTTTTAATAGAATTAGGTATTAATCAGGATTACAAGGGTGCATGCATGAAACCATGAGTTACATCATGTCGATTTTGGTACGACAATAAATATATCTCGCACTAATGTAGGAAAAGACAAACTTTTAATTATTAGACCAAACTGGCTGCATAATAGAAGTTTACAAGATTGAACTCCCTCCTAACCACAACACCCTCACCCCTACCCCATTTCGTAAATTAAGCTAAATTTCAGAAGAAGACCATATAAATATACGCAACCTAAGAAAGGGTAAGGATATGGTTTGCATAATCTGTCACATCAAATTACATTTCTTCTCATCTTCTAATCTATTTGAAAATATCCGAAAACAACTTGAGTCCGACTCAACAATTCATCGTATTTGGTTTATCGTTGTTGTCAGCCTCAGAGAGATGCGAAAGGATTCTGTTCAAATTTCTTTATCAATGTTTAATTTCCATGTTTGTAATGTACAGCAGTTTAATTTTATTTATTCTAGCTCTCACAAAAGCAGTCGTTTTTGTTGCAGTAGATATAATTTGTTGGGCACGCAAAAATAGGCACAGCATGGTGTGATTTGTGTGTGGTTTTGGTTTTGTTAACGTCGTTTAAACAATTGTTCAGTCATATTGCTACTATATATGCAGTGTGTCAGTTTATAATGAAGTCTAACACAGGGCATAATGACTACGACATGCAACATGATGTCCCACCAGGTGACATGATCCTGACACCAGGCCGACCAGTCCTAACACTATCGTCATCATGCTGAGCGCCTAGCGAGGCAGCTGTTAGTACCAGTTGCATAAGTCTTTGGTATGACTCGGCCGGGGTTCGAACCCACAATATCCCCCATGCTAGGAGAACGCTCTAACCACTAGGCCACCGGAGCAGTCCGAACAACATGGTTCTATGGGAACTCATACTTTACTGAACGATATAATAATCTTTCTTATCATACTGAAATGACCTTATGGTGACGTTTTGATACGTATATGAACTAAGGTGTCCTGGAATAAGAACAATCGATGTAAGATAACTACTGAGGCAGACCATGTGCTCAGTGTTCAGAACTCGATCGATGCCGCTCTGTTTGGGTTCCTTAATTTTATATATATATATATATATATATATATATATATATATATATATATATATATATATATATATATATATATATATATAAAGGTTGAAAAGAGAAAATAATAATTTGGGTGTAATGTATATCAGTGTAAACTAATTAAGCAAGCACTTAGAATCTATATTTATGTTTGACACTGATAATAGCTGCTAGAATCACTAGCAGCGTTCGGTCCAAACACGATATTAGTTTGCTACATTTTTGCACGTACCAGTCTTAAACGCAAAATACTCAATATAGTCATTGATTTTGGGGAAATATAGCACTAATATTTCTAACCTGAATATTTATTCTTAAGCTTCTAAATTTGGTTTGACTTCAATACTGTAGTGGCAAGCTTGTATTGAAGAGTCATTTGTTAAGCTTTGGACATCTGCATAATTGCGTAAAATCTGGGTTTATGTTACAGATATGAATGGATAATGCTGGGACAATTTACATGTAGCCATTCAATGTACGGCCCTCATTAAAACCAAACAATGCAGTGACAAACTTTCATTGAACAGGAGTTTTTGTCTTTTTGTTTTCTTTTTTCTTGTGGGGAGTGGGGAATATATCACTATGATGCTGATACACAATGGTATTGGTGTTGTTGTTGGTTTGTGTTGGACGCCATTTTTCATCACAATATAGCTATACTTGGCGTCCATTAAACTTGGTGGAGGAAGAACTCTGGAAAAAATGGTTAGAAGCTCCAACAAACGGGAATCTACTGGTAAACATTTTCAAATTGGCCAAGACCGAGACTGGAACCCAAGAAGACAGAACTGGAATCATAGTGATCGTTAAAGTAGAGTACTCTATAACACTTGGGCAACAGCGGCTAGTAATACAAATTATTTAAACACTTAAACGGTCACACTCACATGATGTAATACTATGCCGTATTTCAAACAAACACGTACATTTAACATATAAACACACAAATACATATTCGGTTTTCACACGCCCTCCAATAACGACTGTCTCTCACACACATACTCAGACACACATATTTACTTAAACAAAAGCTACAGGCCGATGAACAGGGAGATACAATGAGGAATTATGTAGTTGTAGAACTAATAGTACATATTAGATATCCACAGGTCACAGAGCCACACACATATACACATATTCACATGCAATTATGTATTGTGTAGTATAAATAAATCTTTGTAAATTCTGCGTATTTCTCTTCAATATTAGAGTTATTGTTCTTTTATATGCAAATTGACAATGAACTGTTGATTAAGGTACACTTATTAATGTAACAGGAAAGCGCTAGGAGTTCCCACACTCTCACTTATTCACCGTCTTCAACTATTTCAGTGTATATATGTAAGTCTGTATGTATGTATGCACGTACGTGTGTGTGTGAGTATATCTGTCTGTCTATCTAGCTCCCTGTCTGCCTGCCTGCATTTATGTATGTATACATGTAAGTATGTTTGTATGTATGTATGTATGTATGTATGCGTGTCTGTCTTTCTGTCTCTCAGTCAGCATGTCTGTCTGTCTGTATGTATGCATGTATGAATGTTTGTATTTTGTCCATAGGTAGGTAGGTATGCATATATGCATGCGTGTATGTCTGTTTGTCTGTCTACCACCTGCCTGCCTGCCTGCCTGCATCTATGTATGTATGCTTGTAATCATGTATGTATACATTTATATACTTGTGCATGTATGTCTGTCTGCCTGTATGAATATATATATATATATATATATATATATATATATATATATATATATATACATTTACATAATCAAATGGTGCACATGATTAATCAAAATATAGAGATGAAAACGGAATGCTTGGAAGGTATATTGGACTTATCGGGAGGTGGAGATGAGAGACGAATAGTCATTTGATGGAGATTAATTAGGTGGAGAAGAATAATCAAGAGGAAGACAAAAATAATCGCTAGCGATAAATTAATGTTGAAGAGTAAGGGAAGAGTCATGAAAATTCACTGGTAAAAGATGACATAAATAGTCACGATTCGAATATGACATATGAATAAATACGTGTAGATGATGAGACATGATTAATCACTAGTAGAAAATGAGACATGAATAATGACGAGTTCAAGATGAGAATGAATAATCAAGAGTAGAAGATTATTTGTAAATATTGAGTATAATTAAATGACTTATCAAGAGGTCGATGAATAATAAAGAGGTGGGGATGAATAATCAAGAGAAGAATAATCAGCATAGAGATTAGTTATAGAGCTATTTTCAATCGAAATGTCATTAATGCCATTAAGGATTAGTAAAATCTAGACCGATTCACGGAATAACTCGGATTCAGTTTAGGCAATCTCAAATTTGCAAGGTAATAAGATGCAGCGAAGTTCACAAATTTGAGAGAGGCATACAGGACACGATTTTGTTAAACGTCGGTGGCCAAGGTAAAATAGAGTAACTCTGTGGGAGCTAATTTATCAAGTAATTATATGAGTTATGTTGTGTTTTTCGGGAGTAAACATTTAACCATGACTTGGGTTTGTTTATAGTTAGACTTTATATAATTGTCACATTTGTGACTGTATCAGGAAAATATCTCGGCATGATATGTCTATTTTCATAATCTATCATTTCAGTTGAACAATACATACAATATTGATTTTGGTACTATTTTGCCTGCAGATATGAATTTAATATAACTACATTTGTTTTCTATTTCAGACTGAGTTTAAATTAGTTGTATTGATTGTTCCACAAACAGAGTTATGGACAGAGGCATTTGTTTTAAAGGATGGCGATTGTCACAGATAGTAAATGTTCTACAAATAATTATCAGTCACTGATATTGGGTATGTATTACATAGACAATATTAGCCAGAAAATAAAGATTGCTGCATTTCTTAATTATGCATACTTACATCAACGCCTTACAGGCACATTTATTCATTAGTAAATCAGCAATAAAGTACGAAAACCATCTTTGATAACATCGCCAACACAAGCAGTTATGTAATTATATTATGCGGGGAAGCTTACGTTATAAATGATTACGTTAATAATTCAAGTAATTATCAAACTGTTTTGGATTTGGGACAACTAATGCCGTATTTAACACAATTATTTCGACGACTGCAAGATGTGCACTGTTGCAATGATATATATGTATCATATTCTACTATATATATATATATATATATATATATATATATATATATATATATATATATATATATATATATATTCAGTTTGTGTCTTTTAAACGACTCATCTATTCATTATCCTACTTCAGTTGCATGGTTGTCATATATTATTGTCAAAGTAGCAAACAGAAGACTTCATTATAGTTAAAAAATCTCCTCCTACACAAACACACACACGCTCACACAACATTGTAAAGAGGTATCTAAGTCACCGAGAAAACGACGGAAATTAAAATTGTTAAAAGTGGGAAAAAAGAATTGCAGGTTTGACAGAATCAAGTCTACCCGAACATATTATAATTTGTGATATCTTCTATGATTCAAGAATGTATTAACCAAAACATGTTATAATGGTATGCCACCTGGAAAAACTAAATGACCACTATCATTTGGTCCACGTTATTGAAATACCAATATATTGTCCTCTCAGAAAACAGATCTAAGATATTTGGCGCATTTTCAGACTTGTCAAATACTCAAGAAATTAAACCAAATATAATCGGTTAGATTAGACTCTGTGTAATGTAACTTACATTCCATTCCAGTGCATCTGTTGGCTGAGTGGTTTAAGGTTCTCGCCTTACCAGATCACTCACATCTCAACTCTATTGGCGCGTGTCTGAGTATCGGCTAGGTCAACGTGGGTATGTGAGAATATTGCTAGTAGCTTCCCGTGGTTAGTGGTTCTTCCTTGTTTGTTTTCCCGTGTTCTTCATCCTGCCTAATACCTTGGCAGCTAGATACATCCTATCAAAAACAGCGTTAACCCACCAAACACTTCATGGCAGCCACCATCTGACTTACTTAGTTTTGAGCTTATTTCTATTTTAGATCAAATGGATCTCCAGAAGGAAGGGAAGCAGTATAAAACAAAAACAGTTTGTTATGTTTATACAAATGTATTTTTGCGTCAGCAAGCTGTTTCCCTCATTCCTGCACCGTTTAACTGACGCTAGTGTTATACGTAACGAATCTGATTGCATCATTTAATTATTTTTAAAAGAATACAAGGCTTTTTCCTAAATTTTAAATTTTCTCTATATTAATTGGTCAATGTAGTCGTTAAATTTTATAAGATTTTAGATTCGAAGAAATGGCGTCTGCACACTAAACATTTATTTTCACGATTTTCTTCTTTCAAAGAACAGTGTGTCTGTATTTGTGTGCACATATGTGTGTAAAAACGTATGTGCAGGAATAATAGCATAGCACAGGCTTTTCTATAACAGGTGCTGGTTTGCCGTCGGCAATATTTCATGCTACGTACAAGTGAAGTGTGACAAGTCTTCTTGCTGGCAGGAACGTCCGGCATGAAAAAGATCGCGCTGATATTTTTCAATTCTCTCTTAAACCCTGTCTTTTTAAAAAGGACTAACTATCTTGATGAAATAATGTATCATTAGAAAGAAAAAGAATGATGTCGAGGATGAGTGAAATGCATAAATTATAAAACAAACGTAGTAATTGAGAACAGAACGCAAAGAGGAAAACTCGAACTAAGTTCCTTGAAACAAACTATATAATTGATGGTGCTAGAATATAATTTGCACAACGGTATATAAACAGTGAACAAATTCTATTTTGGCTATTTGACAACATACACTTGAGTCACATTTTATGAAGTTGGTTATATTTTGCATAGACAAAACATCGATTTGGACGGTATTGTTTCAAGACCATTATACATAATGTGGATTAAAAGCTGAAGAGAGTTTGCGGATGCCCTGCATTCCAGTTTAAATATAATACCCAATAACATTATATGGCACAGCCGATAGGAATAAATAGCCAGTTATGGGTGAATATAGCCTGATAGCTTTATTTTTACCTCCTTTGTTCGCGATCACCGGCATGCACACAAACATCAATCTCTTTGGTTGTAGTCCTCTTATGAGCCTTAGGAGCTTGCATTGCTCCAAAACGTCTTCCTATCAGTATCGAGACATGAACGTTTTGTCCTCTTTTTGGGAAAACATTTGTTTCACTATATTCTATATAGTAGCATCCATCTCTACATTTCTCTCTCACCCTTACAACTTACTAATGATAAAACGTTCCCGGTTTTGAAAGGATAGAATCTACATGTACAAAAAAAAAGAGAGAGAAAACAACTTCCTTTTTCATCTAAACTTTTGTCATATTTGACACTGTAATATGACTGACGTTTATGTTTGGGTTTCAAAGTGTGAAGTTTTTTACATTTAGAATCAGAATGTCATGTTTATATTATTTCATTGCACCTCGGGAAGCTAGTGTTCGGTTACGGTGTGGCCAGACTTACTTAGACCTTAGTCTGCAGACCCAAGGTTTATGAGTTTCTCATATTAAAAGTGATGCAAAGCAAAAACGAACCGTTTGGCTGCCTTAATACATAAATCAAGAAATCAAAATATCTAACTTAGATAATGTTTAGTCGTTCCAATATTATCTTTACATCTGAAATTGTTACAAATAGGAAATTGTGTAACTTGATATCACTTATAGTAGTTGGAAATTTCATTTCAATTGCAGACGCAAAGGAAATAAGGCAAAACATAATATAAACATTAAAATCACCGCTTTTATACCCTTATCTACATCTGTATTTTATGAACATCATAATCATTTCTTGAAAAGCATCAACCATTCTTGTCACCAGTTTGGCATTAAACAATCGTTGATTAGTATCATTTATTATCATGGGAATGCTACTCAAATTAGTGTTATGAGTAATTGATGTTTAAGGTTGTTAGTAAGCAAAACTGCAAAAGTAAATTATTTTCGCAACAGTCATTGAAACTCCGTTTTCATTGTTACAAGCCAAAGAATCGGTCATCTGCCAGGGGGTAAAGACAGAGTACTAAATAAGTTTGTGTACATTGTATATCGATTTGGCACTGAAAATAAATTAATCTATTTCATTATTAATTTCAAAAACTACAATCTGGACTTTATTTATGGCTGCAAAGAATTTGATTTTATTTGTATATTCTATATTCAATTTCAAACTGACAAAATAACAAATGAATTCTTGGTGCGAGGCTTTGTTATCAGACTCAAAACAAGGATAAACGCTTCAGCACTAGGGTCCATAAAATTTCACGGAATACTGGACCCAAGGAAATGCATTTAAATTCAAGTGAATGGAAGCATTTGTAATTTGTAAGCAATCTAATCCAGAATTTTGTTCTAGTTTAACATTTAATTAAATGAAAAAACTCCTATGCAAAACAATATTTGTCTAAAATTTAAATGAAGAAGCCAGGTCCGTCTGCGTGTAATAGTGACTGCAGAAGGAGTTGCATGATACGTCTCACCACAATACCACCGTTACCATGATTCATCGAAATACGAAGTTTGTCAGCCATCTTTGAATGATGACGAATGTTCTTAATTACTGTTCTCACTAGTATCTGAAAATTATTTGGAATAATATCATCAGCAGATAAAAGATACAAATTAAATATTGCTCAAAACTAAGGTAAATATAAAATATAGCGACACATCGCCCAACACAATATTCAACATCACAATGGGGAAAAGGAAACACCTATTAACAGTAGGAGTTGATACTGGGGAGATGTTGTTGAAACAGGTGAAATCAAAAATTGCAAACACGTAGTGCTAAATAATGCCATCCAACCCCTCCCAGACCAGGCTGATAATGGATCACATATTCATTCGGTTTAAAAAAGTTCCTAAACACATATCAGGTGGATCACTTTAAAGATAGTCAAGATTCAAAAGCATAAGAGGCATTACATTTCCGATGTATTGTTTTCAGCATATAATTGATCTAAATTAGAAGACGGTCACATAGGGTATCGGTTTCAACGTGAAAACATTGCAGAATGTCGAGTAAGAACACACACACACACACACACACACACACACACACACACACACGTATACATATATATATATATATATATATATATATATATATATATATATATATATATATATATATATATATATATCACAAACCTTTCTAATGTTACCTTTATATTTATACAATATATGTTTAGCAGTGAATATCCAAATATCAGGTAAGAACAACTATCAAGCGTTAAAACCGGATAAAACGTTTTGCCAAGCCCTTACATCTCATTTTACCTCTTTGTTAGTCTAATGTGGTGGTGCGGATATGAGATGCAAATTGTCAAGTTGATGAGACGCCTAAGAAAACTCGCCCTGGCATAGGAACGCCGATGTCGGCACATACAGTCAGGAAGCGATCAAGATTATGCTAGCATTGGACACAAGTTGCATCTAGCATAATATAAACATCCAAAATATGTATCATGTGTGTTATAGATAACTATGCGTTCTCTATCCATTGAAGAGAATTGTTACAGGTGTCAAATATCCGGGAAGTAGAACTATAACCCATTGCTCAGCATTTGTCACAATAGTTCCTGTTCAGCCACAAAAAGCCAAAACATACATTGCATGCGACAAATAGGAAGAATGCGGGAAACTATTTGATATGTCTGTTTTGGCCATAAAACAAACCCCTAGCCAGCTGCCTTATGCATGTGATGGCATTATCAATGCCTTCGTAATGAACTGCTGATTGTTGAGTTGGAATTCCATCGTTAACCGAATCGCCCCGTGGGAAGGAAAGGTGATGAATTAGTCTAAAAGACCCAGGAATTGTGTTTTCGACTACACTCAAGGTGAAATGGTTTTGTATGAAAAAGCCCTGCAAAGCGACCTGCTGCCAAATCTATCTGTATCTTTCCTGCAGAATCTGGGCATTTGTTTTGAGCTGATTTTAGATTCTTACATAAGAGTGTTTGCAACGTCCACTTAAACCCCACATCGAAACAGAAAAGCAGGTATTCCTTTGCGGTAGGATCAAAATCGTGGAGCCAATATTGAAAGCGGTCAATTTTGACAAGGGAAAGCAAAGGATCAGCACTATATACCCACTGGTTTCTTTTTGCTTGGGTTAGTATTTCTAGGTTGTTCGGATCTTTGTAAACGAAACCGCTGGTTGTTAGGTCGCTGCGGTCGCTGGCTGTTATGTGGATGGACCTTAAATGTCTGAGAAATTGGGTTGGGGCAGCGAATGAATGAGCGTCCCGCTGTGCTGCAAATTGCATGAAAATCCTGATGAACAGCGACCGATTTAGTGGTAAATAAAACAAGCTCCCTTCGGAGATGTTATGTTTGTAGTTTGTGAGGGATTATTTTTGTCTGAAGTTGTTATAACCAGACTCTAGCACAGCCTTCATGTATAGCTACAGATGTGTGGTATCCAGTTTAGCTTCCACCTTTGCAACCACTTATCGAACGTTTTCATCATAGTACTTCCAATCAGTTTAAGGACAGGTACGATATGGCAGGGACGATAGGTACTAACCAGGGGATATTGTTCACATAGGGAACAAGTAAACCTGCTACAAAGGAGAATCCACTGTCCTATTGTGAGCTGAACATTCCTAATGTTTAGAACAATGCTAGGTTCAGGAGCAGTATTGTGCGTATCTAACTGAAATTTGAAACTCGCATCATGCGAGTTATTCATGAGGCAGAAAAATCAATGTATGAATACGCCCATATGTTTGTCTTAACTTTATCAGGGATTAAAACAGATGGGGAGACCGACAAGCTTACAAATTGTGATGGCAAAGCCCCCCGAGGCAGACAAAATTTTAACAACGTTAACTGTATCAACATCAGCTGCACCTGTAACTGACGCCGTGGTTTCCACAATGGCTATGGAGACCAAGGATGCTGCTGGTGTGCTGTCTGTTGCTACGGAGGGTACAAGTGGAGAACCCAGTTTGCGGACTGTTTTCTGTGGATGGCCTGCAGCTGACCAGATGTGTTATTGATCCCCTGTGTCATTCGGGTGGTGAGCCTCTTGGGTTACAACATCAAGAAGATGGGGATCTATCCAATCCCCTTCGCTGATTATTCCAGGATGAGAATTGGCGGCCGTTGGCGTTGATAATGCTGCCTCTTTCTGGGACTCTTCACCGACTGTTTGGCTTTGGACTTTGATGGTCTGGCTCTCTTCACTGCCTTTTGCGACGCCTCAGCAGCTTTCTTTTTAAGGGGCATTCTGCAAGGAATGGCACAAAAAGTTAATAATTACTTCCATGTCAGTGTATTAATACGTAGCAATCGTTGCATAACCCTTATTGTAAAATTCTGAACATCATTGTTTACTGTAGTGAGATGGGGAACGAAAGCTCGGCAATAATAAGAACGGAAAAATAAAAAAGGCACAATATTTGACCATTATGAAAATTATGAGTTAATATTATGAGGTATGGAACCCAGCGTGAAGCCAGTGTCAACAGAACGATTACAGGCCAGTGGGCCTAAACGAGCTGGAAAAAAATAGCCCAGTGATAAGGATGCAAAGTGATGGAAGCAGAAAGCATAAACGACTAATCCTGTGTTGCGTAGTGAGTTGCGCGCCCCAAGAACGCCAAGGATGAAACTACAGCCGAACGTAAGACGTGTGGTGCCAACTGGTAAACACAGTCCAGTGGTACGGAACCAACTGGTAAACACACAGGACAGTAATTAGGAATCAACTGGTTAACAAACAATCCAGTGGTACTGAAACAGCTGGAAAACACAAGGTAATCATAAAGTCCATTGGTCCGGGACCATCTGGCTAATACACAATACAGTGGTACGGAACCAGCTGGAAAACACAAGCTAGTGGTATGGAACCAATTGAAAGAAAACAAACAATACAGTAGTCTGAAAATCATGTTTGAAAGTATTTTAACAGTGTAATAAATGGCAGCAGATGAAAGAGGCACTCCTAGGTACATATGTTGATGAAATGAATTTATGTAAGAGACGATCGGAAACATATCTACATATAGCTTTATCATACTTATTCTATTCGCCGGCGACATGTTTGCAAGCCACTATAATAGCACCTCTGAGCGATTTGTACAAGACGTCTTGGCATTTGTTGGACAAATGAACGCCGTCCCGACGAAGATTTTGAATGCAAATTGTAGCTTTTTCAGAAATGGAGAACTTATTATTGTGGTTCCAGAATGCAAGAAAGGTGGGTCTGTCCGCCTTAAGGCGTAGATGTTATGTCTAAACTATTAGCCATCGCCCCTTCCACTGCCGTTACACGAGGCAATAATGCACAAACGACTTTTCAGCCTGGTATTTACGTTACAAGATAGACGAAAAGCCACATATCTTGCATGCGACTTCCTCTGTCGAAGTCCAATCGTCCCGATTAAAATCGGTTTCCCTAAACAAAAGGGCACATATCTCTGGTTTAATTTTGCGTACGACAGAGAGATCGTACCTGATAATTTGTTCAACAGTCTTGCCCCCAATTCCATGCATGTAAATTCTAGAATAGCGAAGAAAATTAAAATCGGGGTGCAATCTATCGTCTGTTTCTTATTTCAATTGACTCTGAAATCTTTTAGAGATGGAATGACCCGGTACAAGCTTGACGTAATTCATAGCAAACGAAAGGTTAGCAGAATTTGTGGACTGGAAATCATTTAAAATAAGTAAATACTTAACTTTCAGCACAATCTGTCTAGTTCAAAATTCCAAGATACGAAGAAGACCTAACAGCGTGAAACGATCACCACGAAGAAACATTTCTACAGAAAATGACAGCACATCAGCACCCCAGAAGAAATTTGGCTCAAATGACGCCCAAGTCCTAAGCAGAGAGAATACCTCCGCGTGAATCCAGTGCGAAAGCATTGCGGTTGGCTGGGCAGAACACGTGATTCAAAACTTTAAATTTATTGGCCCTTGACAGCGGGTTACACGAACAAATCTGGAGGGAAATTGTAAATTGAATCACACCTCCCATAAGTGTTCTTACGCGAGTATATATATATATATATATATATATATATATATATATATATATATATATATATATATATATATATATATATATATATATATATATATAATTCATCTCTTTGTTTTGATTATTCATATGCACCTCGTGATAATTCATCACTATCTCTTGATTATAGATCTACGTCTCTTAATGTCTCATTTGCACTTCAAGCTGATTTACTGGTAATCGTCCCATTGATATTGAAGACAGAACAAATCCACACGGTTGATATTGATACATGAGACCAACTATTACAATGCCTACGTTTATTGAGCTATCTATGTCATTAACATATGAATATATACACATTTCTTGCAAAGCATCATTCATTCTTAGCATTTGCCGGCATTGCTCAGGTGACGATTATTACCATCGTATGTGCTTAGCATACCACCCACATTAGTGTAGGGTATACCTATGTATATTTTTACGATTGTAAAATCTCAAACAATGTAGCACAAATGATGCTTGGTATATTTATTGAATCACTAATCAGTTTACAGCCAGTCTACTAGTGTGGTAATATCGAATGGAGATCTGCATGTCCGAGATGTACCCAGTGTCTCGAAAACAATAAATGGAACCAAGTATTAATGTTAGTTTTATATCCTGTATATAATGTCCCGCTGACAAAATAGCATATCGATACACAGCGCCAGACTAATTTATTACTTGCAGACTCTCTATTTAGCAACACGAGGTGCAAAAGCAAAATGCTACGACACGACTCTTTCAAGGTTGAAACACGTATCTAACTGCAATCAATTGTAGTTTGTATACCAATCAAATAAAGAACATTATCCTTTTAATAAATAATAGTAAGTAAAATTGTTAATGAGTTAGTGGTCCTATCCCTGTATCGTAGGGAGAATGTAATATTGCATTCAAGAGATACATTTGTAATATCTATTAAATAATGATTAATTAAATTTAATCAGTGGTCGCATTGACACAACTGATACATACATACATACATACTTACATCCATCCATCCATCCACCCATCCATACATACATACATACATACATACATACATACGTACATACGTACGTACATACATGCATCCTAAAATGCAAATGAAAGATCAAGAAGTGTAAATGAAACATCAATATATATTGTTGAGCAATCAGGCGGTGTACATGAAATACTAAGACATAGAGATGAATAATTAAGAAATAAAGGTAAATAAGCAAGTGGTGAAGATACACAGTCAAGACACATAGATGAATAATTAAATATAATGCGATTAAACCAGAGGCTTAGATTAATAAAAGGTAGAGATGATGTTTAATATTTAAAAAGTGGATGTGGCTATTAACAATTTGATGGAGAGTAATACTCATAAGGAGACGAGGAGGAATCAATATATGGAGATGAATAATAAAGAGGCAGATACAACTAATCACGAAATATAAATTAATAACCACGAGTAGAAAATGAGACATTAATAATCACGAGTTGAAGACGAGAGATGAATAGTCATTCATGGAAGAAGAGACAAGAATTACCATTAGTGGAAGAAGAGACAAGAATTACCACTAGTGGAAGAAGAGACAAGAATTACCACTAGTGGAAGAAGAGACAAGAATAATAATAGAACTCTAGTATGAGTTGAGAAATGAATAATTTCAAGTTCATGATAAGACAAGTATACTCACTAGCAGAAGATGAGACATGCATAATTGAGCCAGATGCCGGTGAATATTGAATAGTTTATAATGATTTAATCAAACGGTAAAGACGAATAATCAAAAGACAAACTATTAGCAAAGAGACTAATTATGGAACTATTTTAAACCAAAACGCCAAGAATGTGATGAAATAATAGTAACGGCGGTGAATCTCCATTCTGTATTCCCAAACCATCATACTAGCTTTGCCCAAATAATTCGCATCTCTGATATGTCCGCGTGGGTTTGAGTCTCAACTCGTCCAAAGAGAGTACGAAATCTTAACAGTAGCTTCCAGTGGGTCGGTAGTTCTTCCCTGGGTTATCCTGGGTTCGTTCTCCTTCTTCCTGGCAGTCAGACATAGCCAATCCTGAACTGGAAAAAAAAAA
>JAECUM010043738.1:0-30982 GCA_016617855.1 Megalonaias nervosa
AAGAGGTGAAGAGAGAGAGAGAGAGAGAGAGAGAGAGAGAGAGAGAGAGAGAGAGAGAGAGAGAGAAGGAAAGAGACGGAAATGCCGACCGATCAGCAGCAGTGATTTGGGAAAAGACCGGAAGCAACCAGGTGATGCTGTCGTGCCGGCAATTTGAGTCGATCTTTCACTCGATCATATGATGAAATTGGTTCTATCAGTAACAGAACGGCTAATCAAAATTCGCATAATTTTGTAGCCCTATCTCTGAGAGAAAGAGAATCATTCACATGTCATGTTCGATTAATTTTGTTTATGTAATCGATTAAATTGTTGCATTTTACATACGGAGGACAGCGTTATTCGATTCTATATCTCTGCTCAGTTCTCTGTGATTCAATCGCTTAAGTTCATAATTTATATTATTAATTTCTCGATCCAGGCAATAACACCGTGGTTGATCATTTCCTAGATAACGATAACCAAAACCATACAGACACCACGTCACACACACAGACACACAGATATATACATACATACACAAATATGTACAATGGTTGTCTTTACAACAACCTAACCACCACCACTCTTCCCTATGTATGCCCTTGCGAATATAGTTGTAGGAAAATTCTTTTATCAAACAGAACCATAGCAAAAATACTGAATTTTGGTTATTTTTAAGCATGTTACTAGTTCACAAACTGTGTTTGAACGGTTGGAGTGCAAGTGTAACTTAAAAATATAGTAAAATCACCTACACAGACGTAGGATTTTATTTGCCATCTAATGCATGAGATGAGCATTTTTCACTGCAGAGATTGAACCTGATGCGGACAACATACGTGCCAGAAGGTGACATTCAGTGATAGTTGTGGAGCGAAACCGTATCATAAATAAGATCACACGAAATTTAATTTCATCGTCCAAACGAGAAAGAACCTGTCCACTCTGATACACCCTTTATTATTCTGAAATTCTTTCCTTTACTGGATGCTGATCTATCGTCACGCTTTATTTTCGGCTAATTATGTACTGTACGTCGTCAATATCTGGTCTTGCGCTAATTATTAATTTGGTATTTATGTGCAGGAAAATCTCCTTTATTGAAAGGTAAAAATAATTATGTTCGTTGCTCAAACGAGGATAACTTTCAAGTCGGAACGTACGTACAGAAAGTCAACGTCACATGTAAAACTTAAAACGACAAAAGAATTATGCAATAATGTTTTATTTTTAGCATGTTGTTCAGAAGTCTATCACAAGGGACTTACGGACTTCTTGCCTGGAATTTGTTGAAATTTATTTCAAGGCGATATATGGAAATAATAAATTAAAACATTTTCAAAATGAAAATTACCTGTCTCCAAGCGTTTATAATCCCAAGAAGCTTAGCTCCATGGCCAATTGTCCCTATGGCAAGGGATGCGATCATTTGAGCTTTCTTCCCTTCCGTTGGAATCGGTACTTTGCCTCCGTGTTTGACATTTAATCCAAGCGAAATAGAACACTGAATAAGACAGAGAAAAGAAAAAAATAGTTTCATCTTGGACAACCGGTGTATATCATGGTAGGAACAGCTTAATTCTGAATATATACCTATTGTGAATTGCAGGAAATAAAAGAGAGTGGATGGACAGTAGATAAATACATTACACGGATGTAATTTATCTGTTTCCTGTCGTACCGATGTATCCTGAGACACTGATGATGGACCCATCTTGTTGACGTTCGACCCTGAAGTGCAGCTGTTCTCTCTCTCTCTCTCTCTCTCTCTCTCTCTCTCTCATATTATGATTAAATCAGAAGAATCGTGTTTCGACCAAATGCAAAAAACAAAGAAAAAAAAAAAAAAAAAAAAAAAAAAACAACAAAAAACAAGAAGAAAGAAACTTAGAGGTTGTCGGGACTTATTAACAACCATAGCAATTATACAGACAGTCAGAAGGGTTATTCATAACTTACACAAGCAGAAACTGGCCGATAAACACACTCGTTTGGGAAAATTTCGTCTCTAGGTTAAATCCTGGAGCTGAGACAAGTATTGGAGCTAGTGGCTGTACATCTAATGTCAATAGTTTCCTTCACAATCCTACAGTTTTCTCAACCTTAACGGTCACCTGATGCATCACTAGGGCCCTTGGAAGTTTTCATGATATATTACAATAGCTTGTAGTTCGACAAAAATAAATAGGCTTAGCAATTGCTTAATGGTAGATGTATCTTTCTCACAAAAATTCGACAAGAAAAGCGTATGTCCAGTTTAGAAAAGCGATTATACTGTGTAAAAAAGCAAATATCGAGGAAAGAATATTCAGTATCAGTTCAGAAAAGATAATATCAAGTAAAAAAAGGTGAACATCGAGTATATAAAGCGAGTATCAATTAAAGAAAGGCGACTATTCAGTCTGAAAATCGAGTATATACTTTAACAAAGTTAAGAGAAAATATAAAAGCAATTTCACAGAAATTGTGCTTCGTTTGTAAACATTTTACATTTTTTTTTTAAAATAAAGTCTTTGCAAACAGTCTTTACTCCATATTGTACAAATCACATGACTCGGTCTCCTTGAAATGGGGGTGACTAAATTGTCACATTTCCTTCGACAGCTCACAAGTTTGAGATTGTAGGACTGGGATAGGACGAAATGTTGGAACTCAACGGAAAGTATTTTTCCCAGAGAAAAATCTCTTAATCATTTTATCTTTTTTGGGGAGTGAAGGTGTGGGAGTAGGGTAGGGGTGGGGAGGGGAGAGGTATTAATGTGATTTTGGGCGGAATGTTCGATCCCATTTCAATACTGTTTTCACTCATTTCTTTGGCGAAATGTTAACAGCAAATGATGGCAGGTAGATATGTAGATCTGTGTTAAAGGAATGCCATACTGTTGCTTAATTTAAGAGCGGGACGAGTGATCATTATACATCCTTATCCAGTTTTGTTTTATTATTCCTTTCGCCTCTATGTAGAGAATTTCTAAACGTAGCTCAGTAACTTCGTATGTACAGGTTTGCTTCTTCAGACAAGGATGCATCTGTGTATGTTGTATCAAATGTTGGCCTGTTTCTCTGCATGGACGGATGGATTGAAGTACGCTCGAACGCACGCACGAATAAACTCATATAGGTGTGTATTTCCAAATGTACACACGTATATTTACGTAATCATGCATAATTAAACATGTCTAACACACCTGCAGATGGATGCAGCGCTCTTTTGTGTTGGCGGCACATTAAAATTTACGGAAGTAAAATCCATTATAAACTGAAGTTTAGCGTCGACGACAAACTTAATTTCCAACAGTTAAGCCATTACTAACGTCCTCAAATTATCAAATACAAGACTATGTGCCTTTATTCGGTATTTGTTAAGCGTGTTATCCAATATCTGATTAGACTGGCAGGATGCCCTGGAGCAATTTCAAGCAATTTCAAAAAGCGCCCCCTCCCGCCCGGTTAGCCGTGGGCCTGGACGTTGAGTTTGGAGAATTACTCCAGAGTTTGGTGAGTTACTGTCCGTTTGGTCCGCCTTAAATCCGGCTTGCTCTGATCCATCTGGATAAATTAATTGGATTGAATTTATAATACATAAGAATGACAGTAATAAAGACAATGAACGTTGTTAATGGGCCACTCCAAATTCCCCGGTAAACAAGGATGTTCAGGTGCGCTTAGTGAAGCAGCTGATCGCTATCTATATACTTCTGTGTGTATGCCAGAGGATATGTAGATTAATTCAACATCATCGTGCTATTATTATGTTCATCTCTGTATCAGTCCAACTTTTCTTGCGCTTTGAAAATATGGTTTCACTTAATGAACAGTATCATTCAGCCTGTGATGCAAGTAACAAATGATACAATCATTCCATAAATTATAGACTGTAACAAGCTTGACTTAATAAGCAAAAATGTCTAGACTGGAAACTCGAAACAATGGCACAGGTTGTTCCATAGCAAATAGTGTAGAATCTTTCATAAAATCCTCTTTCTTTAACAGGTAGTTGTCTTTCAGACATTTGAGACACCTGCTGCAAATAAAAAATTCGGGCAAACCTGGTAAGGGGCACCAAATGAACCCTCCCACGTTCTTATCGACATGCCTCCTACCCCACCCTTATACCGTATCAACTGAATTGGTCGAGATCCTAGAACAGTTACACTGCATTTGGAGAAAGTATTTATAATACGCAAAAAACGATGATAGTATTAAAATTCTATGTTGTAACTGTAATCACACAATACAAACTCGGACACATTGAAATGACCGTAAATTAAGAACAATAGTCTCACGGTGAGACTACGGTTAAACTGGTCTATACTTTATCTCTTCCCTGATCTTCCGTGATACTGAAACACTTCAAACATTTAGTTTGGCCTTGACAGTCTGTCTGAAGGGGGTGGGGTGGTGGCATGGACCTTTGGTTACCGAACAATATGTTTTAATGAGGATGAAATTCTATCAAAATAGCTGTTAAATAAAGATAATTTATATTATTGGTCCTAAAACAAATAGCCCCACAGAGAAAAGGAGACCATTCTCATGATATAATAACTGTAGGTTCCAAATATCAATTAAATTGGGTAAAGGGTGAGTAAATTATGGATGATTGAAAAACTACAAACTAAAGTGTACTAATTCATAACCTCGACTCCCTCATCTTCGCAAGTCATGGGTCGTCGATCCACTTCGAATCACACCGACCCTTTCCTTATGTAGCTAACTAAAGCACCAAAACTTTGCTTCAAACTTGTGTCCTCTTGCAGATGAAGTGTTCCTACCCATGAGCATAACTGACCAGTCAGAGAGCTCGTTACTTGACCTGATAGGTATTCTGTACGATGACTACTTTGATATCCCCCCCCCCCCAGCTCGAAAAGTAAAAAATATGTAAAAGATTTGAATTGTATAAATTTTATTTACGTAATGTGTCGTTGTCTACGGAGGCTGCTGTAATTATTCCCGATGCTGTTCCTGGGCCTATCTATGGATCTCATATGTGCACTCACAAACCACCCTGGATGCCACTGACTCATCGAGAATCACAACTCAAAAAAGAATACACGTTTCCCCTGGTTTTGTCTAGTTACTGGCAGTTTTTGAAGTCGATTCCAGACATTTAAAACAAGGACATGGTCGAAATATGTGGATTTCTCCACTCCGAAAACTTTGGCGAAAGCAGCATTTGTTTACCTGGGATGAGAAGACCATGTATAGTGTTTCAATTGTGGTTCTGAGATGAGCTATTGGAGGTATAAAGATTCAGCTATTCTTGAACATGTCAGTCAGTATCCATGCTGTCACTGACTTCCCAAACATAAAGACACACATATGATTATTGTCTTCATGGCTACTTTGGAACAGAGCCTGTCGTTTACCTTTGCAGCTTTGAGAATGCTTTTCAGAGTCCGTGCAGAATCAAGCGAAACGCGAAGAACAATTGCATCCTCTATGACATAAACGTTTCAACCATTGATATCAGGATGCAATAAGAAGTCTGATTATTGTAAAAGTGTTCAAATGGTCAGGCGTTTGATGAACTACCCAGATCTGAGAAGACTTTGGATGATACGACTTGCACCTACAATAGAGTTCTAAAAAAATTCAGTGGGAAGAAATCGAGGAAAAGGTTCAAGACTTACAGGATTACGAAAGATCTTTTAAAAGAAGTATTGCCTCGAAAATTCTTCAGGACTTGCGATGTGTGGATTAATGACTTAATGTCTTTGATACACTTTACCAGCAGATTTTCTTTTGGCCAGCGTATGAATATTTCCTCAAAAATAACAGTCGTGTGAATGACTAACTTAGAACATTACATTCATAATCTACCAGTGGAAATGCGATTTTATAGAGACTTTGTACTGATTAACTGAGATGCAAAGAACTAATGTATCTGAAATGGCATACACACTTTAGTCATGGATATCTGAATGTTATATAAAGACTGATTTCTTAGAAAATGTTAAAAATGGACAGCTAATGATAAACTACAAATACGTCATAAAACTCTCCATGGCACGACATCAGTATTTCACAAAATTCCGTGGAAGAAAGTCGATGATACCGATCAAGGCTTTGTGAATAACCAAGTACTTTTGAAGGAACTCATTGCACAAGACTATGCGGTTCCTGTGAATTCTGTATCTGTGCAGATAAACTCCGTTTTAAAGTGCTACGATTGTTGATGAATATGATTTCTCTATACTTCTGTGAAGAAGACATTCATCTCACTTTATCTACTCTTCATGCTTACCAAGAAATGTGTGGCTTGTTGGATACTCCAACAGATTTACATCGGAGGATGTTCATGACTTTTAAAGTCTTGGATTAGACTGGAATGCTGTGAACTTTAGTACTATTGTTAGCCCATTGACAGACTTGACTAGGAAGAAAGATCCGACGAAGGTTACATGGATAGACGCTTGTGAACGAGCATTTCAGACGTTGAAGGACAGGCCGACGTCAGACGCAGTAGTGAAATTACCAGATGTGACAAATGACTTTGTCTTACGTCCTGACGCTTCTGACAGAGGTTTAGGGGTACTGTTATTGCAAGAGTATAATGGTAACTTATTTCCGGCTGCATATGGTAGTAGAAAATTGTCGACTGTAGAACGCAATTATTCTGTCTCTGAGAAAGAATGCCTGGCAATTTGTTTTGTTGGCGTATCTAAATTCCAACGTTATTTGTATGGACGAAAGTTTATATCGGGAACTGACCACCAACCACTCGCCTATTTAGCTCAAGCTAAGCTGACAAATGGATCGTTGATGAGATGGTCATTATTTCTTTAGCAGTACCAGGTCGAGGTGCGGTATAGTAAGGGAAGCGAGAACGTAGGGGTTGATTGTTTAAGTCGACTGGGAGAGTCTGAGGTGAAAGGTTCACCTGAGGACGATTAAGAGGTAACCTGGGATATATCTTCAAAATTCAGACAGCAAAATCCGGGATTTTACACTTTAAATGGAGGCCTAAGTAGCAGTGTGAATTTGTGAGATGTTATGATAACACATAACTGAGCTATCTTGCCGCGGTCAGTGTGACACGTAACAAATTAAATTGACAAATGGGTTAAGGTACCGAATTAAGTCGCTATGCTACGGTGTTTAATGTCCATGGCTTGGGGCGTGATTGATTTTTAATTAAGAAAAGAAGTAAATTTTATTGACTCATTTGTATAATAAGATGTGAATTCTTTTAGCTGAGAAATCGAGCGTCTGGTGGCCGACAAATAAGGCCAATCTATGATTTGTAGTTTGCAGGAGGGCGTTCGGGTTTACTATGTATAGTTTATGTCATATTTCAGTTTAGTTCGGTTAGGGAGATACATTAATCTTCTGTACTATGGTTGGTATATCAGTTGTCAGGCTGCAAACTGACCCATATTAGCCTTAGTTTCTGTTGAATTACGATATGACGCTATCTGACGTAACGAGAGAGGGAATAGTGTTCGATTCCAAGTGAAAACGCGACAAATGTTTAGGTTGTCTATTTACTTATTTTTAAAAGGGAAATATCTATATATATACTCCTATACATAGAGGGCAGAGAGCACAAAACCAAATTACGGTTGACGATCCGAAAGAGACTGGATGTGAAAGAAAGGAGCAAAAGGAATACATCGACTGTAACCTGTCACCAACGTTGAATCTGGAAGCAACCAAGTTATGCAAGCATGCTGGACAATTGAATTCGGTCGTTCAATCGATTTCATGATGAAATTTTTCTTACTGGTTTAAATATAGGACGGCTAATTGCATTTTTATTAACTTGGTAATTATTTCCAAGAGAAGTGTATCCTCCAAATGTCATTTTCAATAACATTTTATTTATATAATTGACTAAATTGTTATATTCTACATACGGAGCCTCGTGTTGTTCTATTCTATAAGTCTGCTCAGGTTTCAATTTATTACATCCATAAATTACATATTTTATTATTTATTCGATTAATCAACAACACCGTAGCCGACCAACCTCTAGATAACGATAACCAAACCACCATATATATATATATATATATATATATATATATATATATATATATATATATATATATATATATATATATGTGTGTGTGTGTGTGTGTGTGTGTGTGTGTGTGTGTGTGTGTGTGTGTGAGAGAGAGAGAGAGAAAATAAAAAATAAAAAAAAGAATAAAATATCAACAAAGAATATAAATAAAAGGAGCAATGGCAAGATCGCTACCTCGTATTGTGTCCTGGATACAGGTGGATAAATGGAGAAATGGAGTATTCAACACTTTGCAGCGCATTTGGTATTCATTTATCTGTATGATACAAAAGGCTCTTATTCAGCACTGAGAATCGGATGCACGAACGATAACTCTTATGTTAATGTGCAGAACGAAGTAATCAGCTTTAAAACATTTCTTAGACTTTTAATTTTAAATTTTTGCGTATGTAAGATGGTATTAAATGATTTCTGTTCAACTGAGAATATAATTTGAACTGTAAAACATATCTGAGGTGTCTTTAGACCAACAAGTAGGTCTCCGCTTTTTTTTCTTCTGACAGCTGTCAGAAAAAAAAAAACCAAAAAAAAAAAAGCGGAGACCTACTTGTTGTCTAGCACACATATTAATGGAGGAGTGTACACGCTAGTTTCCCCCTGAATCAAGTGCCTGTGGTTACGCAGCGTCCAGAGCAAAACATGTAGTGCTGATGAATCGTTTAAAAATCTAGCATTTTTAATATTTGATGCATAGAGTTTAAAATAAAATTAAGATAAAAACCAGTTAAAAGCAGAGTCCCCAAGAGACCTTTTTTCTCCCGCCATGAGAGAGAGAGAGAGAGAGAGAGAGAGAGAGAGAGGAAGGATATGAATTGAAGAAGGCTGATTTAGCCTCATCACCTGTCGTGTGTACGCAGAAAACGGGAAATGCTGATGGAATGCAAAAACAAATACAAGCGGCTGTTAGTCATTTGGAATCTAAGCTGAGAGAATATGTAATTAATTGTCAGGTATTTCAATATTGAAAAGCTAAATCATTTGAATGTTGTCACTCTGCATTAGGATATTGATCGGGGTACGAGTGGGAGGGTTCGTACTAAAATGATGCTAAAATAACGTCAGGATTTTGCAGACAACTGAAACCCATTGACCACGTTCTAATTTACTGACCTGCAGATCGTTTTAAACGTCCGTTATTTTCATTCATTTACATAATTTTCTGCTAAAAATCGGCAGTTTGGACCATGTTATTGGCGTTTATCTGTGGAGGTCGCAAATTTTGCAAAATAACTGATTTCTAAACCGTTTAGGAAGAATCGTTCCTGATCACGCTGACCATTATTGTTACATCGGGTGCGATCTGACAGACCGTTTCACGGCAGTAAGAAACATCATAGCTGTCTAGAAGGTATTTTTTAATTGTATATTTGTTTGTTTTATACAGAATCCACATAACATCATAGATTAATACTGTGGGACGGAACATTTAATTTTCAGGGGAGGGTGGCTGGGAAGCTCGCAGGGGAAAAATATCTTCCTTAATAGCTTGAGAAAGATATTCCTGCTCTGATTTTTATCAGAACGAACGAATTACAGATGTTATATTAGCTGAAACAAATCGAGAGCGAAAATAATTTTTATTTTTAGTCCTGGTTCAAATCCATTGCTGGTCCACCTCTTCCAAACTGTCTGTCCCACCTCTTCCTTCTCCAAAACGGCTTGCCCCAAAGAACACATATGATAGGGATTGGTAATCTTGCTAATGTACGCTCTGTGAATTACGTTTGGAAGAAAATGGTAAATGATCGTACAAAATTCGTTTACAGGGCATTATTCTATGATGTAAGATGCTGACTCTGAGATGTATAATGGGGGAGGGGAGATCTCAGTGGAAATTTCTTTCATTTCAAAGTGTACCACTAGTTAACCAACAAAGCATACCTCAGCTACCTTCGCACTTCAACCAACTGAATATCGGTGAACAGATTTTAAAAAAGGCCACCACTTGATCGTGCCAGGAATTACTTGGTTAGACAAAAAGGCATCAGAGTAAGTATAGTAGGACTAAAGCAGTTAGATTTAATCTGTATAACACTGTTAATATCGGTTGCCGACTCTGTTAGATTCTAAAAATTTATCCCCCAATTCCCAAGATGATACAGTCAGAACATAATCATATACATTGAGCGTTAAGGCATTAAAAGGTAGATTGCCATCATATTTATCAGGATCAACATCTAACACTGTAGGACTAACTCATACATGTATACTTTATAAAATGTGGCAGCTAGGTTTTAATTTGGGTCAACATTGGCCACTTTCTTGCTTAACTTTGTGTACTGGTAAAGAAACTCCCAATGGCAATAGTAAATTCTGATTTTTCATGAGAAATACATGGAACATGTCCAGATGGATAATAATTAGCTTTATTGCAGTGCATGGTCATGCCATATGACAAAACATGTTAAGATGTTCATCCATCTGTTCTAAATTTTATTTCTGCATGATAACTTCAGTTTTCTATAATCAAACTGAGCTGCAACTTGGGCATGGAAAAAACCTATCAATTTTTGGGGTCAAAGGTCATGGTCACTGACTGAATGTATAAGAAGAAAACTGGTTTCTGAACAGGATTACATTACAGACCTGAACCAAAGTTTGTGGGTGGTTTGCACTTGATGTATGGAAGAAACCTATTGATTTAGGGTCAAAAGATCAAAGGCCAAAATCACTGTGAAAAAAGATTTTTTTTTTTTTTCACATTAGCTACTAGTAGTTCATGAGCATGTACCTTGACCAAAACTTTGTGGCACACTCATTCTAAAGGTATGCCTATTGATTTAGTTTCAGAAAGGTCAAAGGTCAGTATCCCTGTGACTTGAACAAAAATGGGTTTTGCAGAAAAACTTTTGTTCTTGAGTAACAGGGTTCCCCAGGATGCTGAATCTGTGTAAAAATATGGATACTTTCTATGTATGTAACGTGGCGTAGTATCTATCTAGGTTTTAGAAGAGAAGATACATTTTTATATAATTCTCTACATTCTCTTGATAAATGTAATAATTGTATGTCTGTGATAAAGGAGAACAATTTAACTGACAGTTAAATTGAGTGACTTTGATTCCAGTTAAATATAGAACCATCTTCAGCCACTCAGTCCCAGGTGGGAATATGTATCCATCTGAAACACACTGAAACAAAGAAGCAGTTATATTGGCAGGATTGTGTGCTTGTAGACTTAGAGTAAATCAGTGATAGCAAATTTCCCTTAATGGAAAAGATGGTTATGATGTCACGAGTTTACATCCAGGTCTCCACCAGAGTTACAGTCTGGTCAGTCTCGCTAGAGAAGATGCACTTATACATTACATTATACACAATGGTTTTCAGTCTTGTGCAATAGGAGCATGTCCATAATAAAAAATACAGATGATTGGAGGTTATTCAGTTTTTAATAGTATATCTCTGATGAAGAGTTCAAAAAGCTGTTGAAAAGGAAGATCTTATCTATCCACAAAAAGATGTCAGTGGATGATTTGCACAAGATTGTCATCTGCAGCAGACATTATGAAACTGGGGATTTAATTTTCCAATGATTATTCAATAATTGTGAATGAAATCATATGGCCACATGTCAATTCAACTTGAGATTTATTGTCCATTGCCAGCTTTATTTTAGGAGTGAAAACGGATCACCTCGAACTCCTGCCTCAATTCTTAACCTGTGAAGCCAGCTAGGAGATTTCAAATAGCTATCAAAGGAAACTGATAAATCTCAATAAAACCCTTCTGATTCACCAGCCAAACTGATAAGTTTAAAAGAATAACATTATATTTATATTGTTTCTGATTAATTTCCATAACTTTCCATCTATTAAAAACCTTCAGAAATGTGTACACTCAGTTTCAGCTAAGTAGAGAGACAGATCAGATGAAGATATTATGTTTTTCCTTTGATAAAAAAATTACAACATAATACTGGTATGACGTATTTAGGTTTTTCACAAATCAGAGCAAGAGTACTTTTTCTCAAGCTATTTGAGGGTTACATTTATTCCCCAAAACATAAAGCCCACAGAAGAGTAAATGGTTGGTCCCTGACATTCCTGATATTTTGCTCCAGCAACATCATTATAATGATGATTGTTTTGACCATCACTGCACAAAGAAAATTTTTTTTTTGACACAGGCCCAGAGTTGGTGACTTAAATAAACTCACAAGTCCTGACTGAAATTCCACAAGCCCAGATTCCAACTTCCACATTTGCAAAATTTCCCTTTTTTTAATATTGTCACACAATTTTGCAATAGCTACAGTTTGAATATAAATTCAATAGGGTTCAAAGGGGTTTGAAGGTAATGCAAGTATCATTAGTGTTCATACCTACCGTATTTAATGTTATTTTTCGTACATGAAAAAATAATTATTAATTTCGGTGTACAAAAAATTACATGTAAAATAATTATTATTTTGTGGTAATGACCGTGTACTAAAAATAAAGGGATCATACCCGAACACACGACACTCGACAACCTAACGTATAAAACAAATGTACAAATTCTGTCTCATTCTGCTCTCAACTCAACAATCTGATTGTTGTTATGAGAGAGAGAGAGAGAGAAAGAGAATAATCTTTATTGTTCAGGAATCAGTTACCTGTCAGTTGTGTTATTCCTTACGAAACACTGCAAGGGCACTATTATATTCCATTGGCAATTAAAACCTGAATAAATAAATAAATCGTTTTTGTTGTACCGGTAATTATGGGATCCATTTTCAGTAAGCCACATGGCTATGCAGAGGTAATATATATGCTAATTAAATGCTCCTTGACCTTTAGCTTGGTCTTTTCCAGTCAATACTGGATTGAAGACCAGATTCACCTCAGCAGATCAAATTAAGGAGGCTCTGGGTAGGGAAATGAGGCTACCCATGGGGTGTTGATAATGTGTACGACAAGCTCATTAGCTCAAGAACAATATTAATCTACTGATACTTGTGCTGAAGCCATTGAAAAAAATGGCAAATGAATTTAAGAGAGAGAGAGAGAGAGAGAGAGAGAGAGAGAGAGAGAACAACAAAGCAATGTGTATAAATAAATATTTTTATATTATAAACACAACATGTTATTTTCAAGGATACAATTTGTGATCCAACGTTGGACGAATGCACAAAACTAACTGGGTTTTTATAGTTTTTACTGCATTACTATAAAGAAACAATAAGATTAATTGCCCAGTGGTCTGTGGTCTTCACTTCATCCTCTACTGAGATATTTTTACTAGATAAATAAAGTTAAATGGCTTCAGAACTCATTTTCAGATGCGAGCGTTTCTTGGCTACAGACTGACGTAAAACAGCCCGCTCATTAACGATGTTGTCCAGCTGTTAATGAATAGCGGTATATATTGTAATGACAACAACAAAACAAAAACATCAATCATTATATCTTCTCACTGATACAAAAGACAAAGAAGGGCAATATGATGAATGTGAATAGATTCTCAGTTAACAAAACAGTTCTCCTTTCCGAGTAAGCTGAGCAAAGGACTTTCAACACATTTATAATTGGTGAATATTACTTTACCGGTAGTTGTTTATTTTCTTTTTCATTATTAGATACCTCAGTTACGCATTTATGCGAAGATATCAGATAATTGGGTTTGTGTTTCATTGAGGAAACAAATATTTATATTTCTCATGTGGGATTATACCAAATATACTTGGCAAAGAATAAATTGGTCGTTTTCCGTATCTAAGTGATACATCGTTTTATGTAAGAAAAATAATAGGTTGACTTTAAAAAAATGTGAAGTTTTGTGTACGAAAAAATATAATAGATTTAATTAATTATTGTTTTTATGGCTTGATGGTGTATGAAAAATTAAAGGGTACGAAAAATAACATTAAATACAGTAATCTCACAAGGGACTGGATGGTCCTGATATTAAAATTTCTCTGCTGGATTCTATGAGTGAATGCTGATAGCTAATTGCTTCCTACGGCTTCAAAATTGAATTACACTTGAATACTATTCTGACAAATGAAATGATCGTGCTTTGCATTCTATATATGCAGTAAAATCCAACTTCAAAGAAACATTGCAGCTGTTCACAAACTTGTCAAAAATATAATACCTATGGCTTATACATTCTCATTCAAGACAATGATATGCAATAACTTTTGCTCTTGTACACACATCTAGCATCTTTTTGATTTACCTATAATGGGTTATTCCACTTCCTGATCATACCCATGCAAATTAGCAAAATGGGCTCACCCACTGCAGCCTTCAAACACCTCTCATTAGCTATTGTCAGCCATTTAAGTAATATGTAAAATGATGGTTTATACCTGACCTCTTTGCCTTTATTTGCTGCTATTTAAACTGCCCAGGGGATAGTTTTACATCAGCTCCAATCGTGACTATTTACTGTTTACACATGCTACATGTAACTGGCATACACTAAAAGAGGTGGTTTTTAAATTTTTGAAGATTACTGAAAAATTGTATTTTCTCAAAAGACGTGTATTTAGCATGACTCACATTGCTTCAATTTGATTAAAATTAGATCTCAATTTCATGTAGGACAGTGGTGATCTGATTTAGATTGTGCCATGTTTTGGCAGGTATGTCAACATCTTGAAACTGTATTTAAACATATCTTCAGTGCAGTCAGAGTTTCCTCAGGCAAATTATAGAATTTTTTTCCCAACAAGCCCAGTGGGCACATCACATATAATAAAGATGTGCCCGATGTAAAATTAGAGGGGCCTGGGCATCAGGCTGTTGGATTTTTTCAGCACTGACCATGATAATAATGATGATTACAAAAATCAAATTGTAATTATGTTGTGCTGATTACTCTGTCAAATTGTCCTTCAATACTTTCCCAACATTGTGGTCATGTTTACTTTCCAGTATATTGATTTTTGATTTGTACCACTGGGGGATGCCAGGATGTAATGTGATGATGTCACTACATCTTTTCCTCAAGTGCCCACAGTTGAACATTTAGTTTAGTAACCATTTGTTGTGAAATAAGTACCTCCCTTAGTTGGTATAAAGTGTTTAAAATAGAGTTAAGCAGTTACAGTTTAATTTGGAATTAATTAGCTCATAAGGATATAATTAGTTCTTACTTACTATAACATTTTGGGGAAATTCTAATACACAGTAAAGGTTGAAAAGAATGTTTGGAGAATGGATATATGACTATAATTTAGTTATAGAATTTAGGTTTTGTGCATTTTGGTATGTAGACTAGGGTTAGATAAAGGTCTGCAATTAATCAGACCATAAGTTTAGTTCTAGAAGAGGTCTTCAGGGAATGCTTTCTCTGAAGTCAGTAGCATCCCTTAAAGGCAAGGGTCAAACATAGTGCAGGGAGTCAGCATGTAGAACTGGAAGCATTAGAGTTTAATTAAAAGTACAAAAAAAGCCTCTGGTGTATAATACCCCCAAGTGCAGTTATATCAGATTAGTAGCATGATTTTCACAGACTGGCAGACAGAAATTCCTATATATAATTGTTTTGATAAAGAAATAGAATGCCAGAGAGACTTAGATTTGTGGGATAAATCATGGAATAGGACATTCCGAGTTTCCCATGGGTTTGAAAAATGGGAAAACAAGTGAACATTATCAGCTTTATGTATAGTGTGCTCTGACTGTGGACAGGTGTGGGCCTTCTGTGTCATCCTTGCTGGAGTTATTGACCCTAATTGTCAGACTCACCCACTTTTGTTTCTGTGCATTCCCTTAATTATTACTGTATTTCAGTCAAATTGATGTAGTATACAGCTTATAGCAGAGGGATTAGCTGAATTCAATATTTAGCTTTCTTTGCATTGTTTAGCAGTTGTAACCCCAGATTATTAGATTCATACACTTTGTTCTACACCATACCCCCTTCAGTTATTATTAGCTCACCTCATCATAATGCCATGTGAGTTTATTGTCTACCGCTATGACTGTCCATATATGAACATTTGCTTGTTACCACTCTGGAGGATATGATTTTTTTAATATTTAATGTTGGTCAGACTTGGAATATATGCTTGTATCAGTAAGATCTCGTAAGTATAATGATCACGATCCATGTATAGTAATAAAGTGATCTTGCATCTGATTGGCTGAGATTCTTATCACTCTTGAGGCCATATGTCTGTTCTGATTTTGATGAGCCTTAGAATGTATGCTGATATCATCAAGATTTCAGACAAGTTCAGTAATGAGTTAGATCCATACGTATTAACAGGTTAGAACCATGCATAGCTGATCGTGATGTATTTTTTTATCAGATTGAAATCAATCGCAGCATATGGCCTTATATTATCAATCTCTTGGATGAATGAGATAGCGGGTGAGATTCGTGCATAATATGGATGTGATCTTCTAGCTGATTGCTTGTTATCAACTAGAAGGCCACATTTCTGATCAGATTTTAATCATCCTTGAAATACAGGCTGATAAGATCTCATATGAAATTGATAATGATCAGATCCATGCATATTAATGAGGTGATCTTTCAGCTGATAGCTCAAATTGTTAATACTCTATTTTTGATCCAGTTTTGAGTAAACTTTGTAAATTTGCCATTTTTAGCTCAACTAGTCATAAACCTGAAGAGTTTATGGGATGGTCTGTTGTGTGTCATGTGACACCCATCTGTCCACTAGCACAAGTTTGTCATTGCGGCTGCTCTTAAGCTACTCAGAGCAATGCCATGAAACTTTACACACACATTCATCCCATGGTCTAATTGGTTCTAGATGAAAATGGTGCTGCTCAGACTTCTAATATGGACAACACAGCAGCCACTGTGAAAATCTTGCTTTTGCTTCTGCTTCTGAATGGAAGATCATATTGACATGGGGTTTTCATCAGGAGACTGATTAAAATATATAGTTGGTATAAATGAAAATGGTTCCACTCAAACTTTCAATATGGCCACCACAATATAGCTACTCATTCTGAATCCTGAATACTCATATCAACATGTGGATTTTACATAAAGACTTCTTATGAGATCTGCTTGGGCCTAAGTGAAAATAGTGCTGATGTGGCCTCAAATATGGCTGCCATGGTATCTGTCAGAAACATCTTATCTTGATTTTGTTATAGCAACTCCTTCAGAACGGATAGTCATATTACCATGGGGTTTTCCACATTAGACAAACTATGATACCTAGTTGGTCCAAAATGAAAATGGAGTTGTTCTGATCTCAAAATATGGCTGCTACAGAAATTGAAAATCTTGTCAGAAATTGTGAAAGGATGGTCATATCAACAAGTAATGTTTACCAAGTCTTCTGATGGTATCTAGTTTGTCATAAATAAAAATTGCGGCAATCTTAGATCCAGTATGGATACCACAGTGGCTAATTTGAAAATCTTATTGTTTAAGATTATCAGAGATGGTTTCAACACTCAGCAACTGGAAAGAAATAGCCTTGTCTTGAATTGCTGGAAATTCCTTTTGGAGCATAGAATATCAGTCCCTTCAAGGGGCTCTTGTTTTGTTATCTCATGTATTGTGCATTATTTTATGGTATTTCATACATTCAGTGCCAATACCCAGATTTACATGTAGCTTGTAATAAAAGATACTTCAATATGCTTTTCTTCTGAACCACTTCCAGACTGAATTACCAGGAGTTGAGAAACCCATGGCCTGACACAAACAAGTCTGTGATTTATAATTTCATTTTATGTGAAAGTCATGACTGTAGACCGTAGATTAAAGCTTTGTTGTAATGAACTTAAATCACTTGATTATAAGCTGTGAATATTCATTATGCCTTCATCTTTTGGCAAGAGTGTTTATCAGACTATAGTAATACAGGCAATATCGACATGGTATAGAGCTTGGAAGACAGTTTACGTAGTAGTCCATACATGTCTGCTTAGTGAAATGGCCAGCTGTTACATAAACAGGTGAGAGATATGAGACCACTTTTGGCCTCTTGTTATTGGATTTTAATAAATTTTGTTTTCTTGAGTTTCAGCCGATTTTATCTTTACTGGGCAGATTTATTCATGTTTTCATTGTGAAGTAAAGTGAAATAATGATAATTTATTCTTGTTTTACGTAATGTCTTAATCCCCTTCATTACTGTAATTGTCCTATATGGCAATGACAAACTGTCTTTTTATAATTTTTGACAACCAGTCTGTTTCATTCAGTGTATTTTCAGCTTCTTTCCACTTCGTCATGTAATTCTTATCCATGCATCATTTAAAGTTTGGTCTTCTTTTTTGTCTTTGGATATACATGTAGGAGTGCCTAGCATGGATCTTTAAGAAAAATGCTGAAGAGGCTTTCTTAAAATTATTTTTTTTAAATAGAATTTTGACATAGAAAGTTGGATAGAAAATTGATAACTCTGGATAGGTGTGATGAACTTAGATATCACTTAAAATTTAACCAATAGTAATGCTGCTTAGAGTCTGGTGGTCTTTGTGGCAACAGACAATTTTTAGCATTAAAATTTGAAGTCATTTCCTTCTTTTTCAGTAAGATGGCTAAATCAAAAAAATCAGCTGAAATGGAAACAGAGTGGACAATACCAACAGTGATATCAGTCAGAATTGAAGTGCCAGAATGGGCGACAAAAAATGTGGTGCAGCTGCTGGATCAAGGCTGTACTATCCCATTCATTGCCAGATACAGGAAGGAGCAGACTGGTGGAATGGAAGTATCAAAAATACGAGAAGTCTCAGACTTGCTAGAGGATCTAAGGTCTCTAATATGATCTCCCATTATAAGTCCCCGCAGTATACCACTACCCCTCTTATAGTGTACATAGGGTCATGGATCCCATTCATTTGGCCAGAGCTTCATTTGTCATTGCTGATTGATTTGTTCACCTTTAGCTATAGTTTTTGGTTCATGAAAATCAATATTATTTGTATGACTCCCAGATCCTAAATGGAATATCTGTTAGCATTTCCCTCACTTACAATGCAAGATAATTGCAAGTCACTTGTATGACTCCCAGATCCTTATTGGAACATACTTCAGTATCCCTCACTTACAGTGCAAGTGACTTGTGTGACTGTAATTGTCCTATATAATTGACTTGTGTGACTCCCAGATCCTTGTTGGAACATATCTCAGCAAATCCCTCACTTACAATGCAAGTCACTTGTGTGACTTCCATAATCAGCATTAGAAAGAAGGTGCACTTAAGTTAAAAGTTACAGGATTACAGAAATGTGGCTGCTTTATGTCAAAAGTGATTTAATCATTTTTGTCACCTGTGTTGGCATGGTGAGATATAAATCACTTTCTGTCAGCAGTAGTGTTGTCAGTGTTGGTGAAGTGTTGTGTTAACATATTTGCAAGTCAAAAAGAATGCACAGATGCAGGTGATACACAGCACACTGAAGAACACTTGTTTACCATGTCTGGCCAAAAGATGAAGTGAGCATATGGTATCGGTCTGCTTCTGGAATGTGTCATCCTTTGAGCATCTTGTGTAATCTATTCGTTTTTGCTATTTTCATAAAAACACCATGATCTATTTGCACCAAATTTTACATAGAATAATCAGGCAACAAAACTTCCAAGTTTCTGTAAATATTGCTGATGGCTGATCAAATATGGCCACTTTTACTGAAAAAAGAATTAAAATTTTTAAATATTTGTATCCAAAAGCCACGAAGCAGAATCTGACCAATTTTGACTTAAGATAACTTAGCATCAAGGGCTATCTTTGTACAAATGAAGCCAGTCTACTACCAAACATAGCCACTGTTGGTAAGTGCTCAAGAGGAAATTTTTTAGACATGGGCCCCAGACTAGTGACTTAAATAAACTCACAAGCCCTGACTGAAATTCCAATTGCCCGGATTCCAATTTCCACATGCCCAAAATTTCCTCTTTTTTAATATTGTCACACAACGTTGCAATAGCTATAATTCAAATATAAATTCAGTAGGGTTCAAAGGGGTTTCAAGCTCATTAAAATCAGATCTCCACTAAAAAGGGGTTTGAACGCAGTGCAGGTGTCATTGGTGTTCATTGCTACACTGGTGTGCTTCACAAAGTAAAATTCCATCAACCAAGAGTTCTGAAATTTATTTTTTTGGGCTTTGCTGATAGTTTATCTATATCAGCTTCAGAAATGAATTACACTTGAACATTATTCCAACAACTGAAATGATTATGCTTTGCAGTAAAATCTGACTTAAGAGAAACGTTGCCGCTGTTCACAAACTAGCATCTCTTGATATGCCTATAATGGGTTGTTCCGCTTCCTGATCCTACCCTTTGCAAATTAGCACAATGGGCTCACCCATTGCTGCCTTCAAAAATATCACTTGCTATTGTCAGCTAATTAACTAATATGTGAAATGGTGGTTTATACCTGACCTTTTTGCCTTTAATTGCTGCTATATAAACTGCCCAAAGGATAGTTTTACATCAAGTCCAATCATGACTGTTTACCATTTATACATGCTACAGGTAACAGGCATATACTGAAAGTGTTTTGTGTTGTTGTTGTTGTTGTTGTTGTTTTTTTGTGGGGTTTTTTTTGTTGAAGATTGTGTTTTCTTGAAACACAGGAGGTTTCAGATTACAAGATCATAATTTTAGCATGACATGCCATGCTTCAATCTGATTAAAGTCAGATCTCAATTTCACATAGGACAGTGGTGATCAGATTTACATTGTGTTATGGAATGTATGTCAGCACCTTGAAAAAACATTTACACATTTCATCAGCACGGTCAAAATTTCCTCAGAAAAATTAAATCTTTTTTCGACAAGCCCAATGGGCATCTCACTTAGAATACAGAATGGGCACGATCTAAAATTAGAAGGGCCCCGGGTGTCAGACTATCTGATTTTTTGAGCATTGGTTAGTAGACAAAATGTCAAACCCTTTGAACAAAATTTAGCCAAATCTTTTGAAATGAATTTTAGCATAAGTGTCTTTTATTTTGGTTCAAATAATGTTAAACATATATCAGATATGGTCTCCAATAGAAGCAGATAGCTGAACCTTTGAACAAATTCTTCTCAAAAGCCACTCCACAAAATTTGACTAAATTCAGGTTAGAGCATCTTGGAATCAAGGCCTTTCAGTTTCATTCCAACGATGCCAGTCTACCATCAAATATGGCCATTAAAACAATTTTGGTCAACAGCTGTTCCAAAATCACTGAACAGAATTTACCTTGATTTGACAAGATTTCCAGACATCATACTGTTCTTGTTTCTACTAATAATAAAGAGTCACTTGTTAGTCTTACTAATATATAACTTTTTGATTTCAGAGGTGTGCAGTCCAAAATAAATTCTGTCAAATCCAGCATAGAGAGTATGGGTAAAATGACAGATGCCCTTTTGTCTGCCCTGAGAAATGCTCAAACCATGACAGAAGTTGAGGACCTGGTATGAATTGTGCTAACTTTAGATGTGGCTATATTTAGTCTACAATAAAATAAGCTTTATGCTCATACTCTGTATGTTCCATTCTCTTAATATGTAATTAGTTTACATGTACTGTTTTTACTCACTTTTAAGTCTGCATTTATACTGAAAATTTGATTAATACAGAGTAGGGGTCATCTTATAAGTGCAACATACCAAAAAATTTGATAAATCTAGGGGTAATGTTGGAAACCATAGATGTTGCAGCACACAGAAATACTGTAAATTCAAATATTTCTATGTTTTTATACCACCATTCCCATTCAGAAGTGCTTATATGGTATGCAGTTTGTTTATTGGTTTCATGACAGTATTCATTACACAATACTTGTTCAGTGCCAAGTGGAGTTCTACAGCTTCCTGTGCATTTTGGACCTCAATCCCTTACCTTGTAAAGGCAGCACCCTCTTTGTTTTCTCATATGACAAAAGTTTGAGCTACAAGATTATTACTTGCACAGTGCCAAGTAACAAAGGGTAGTTATTTGAATTCCTTGTGATCTTGCAGCACAATTGACACTTGTTCAGTTGCATCCTTTAGATTTAGCAAACTATATGATCAAAGTGTTACTTAGAGCTCAAGCTTATCCTTAGTGTAAGCACCTGCATATGACAGTGAAGCTGTAGAAACAGATTTCAAAACTTTATCAAACGATGAGGATGAATTCTTAGACTTTGTACCAGATCACATTAAATATCGATATTTATAGGATACTGTGAATCACAAAAATGCGGTCTTTACTTTAATTGTTTATTTGTAAGACATGTGAAGTTAACATGTTATTGGATATTGTGAACTGAATTATTCTTACATATTATTGTTCTATCATTGAATTCATGCAGTTATGGATTTTAATGGATCTAATTAAGACAAACTATAAGTTGTCCATTTGTTTGTGACTTATTCCATTCAATAATAGAACTGTGTATTACAGTTGGTTCTCTATTTTTCCTGTCTATCTATCAATCTATACAGTTTGGCTTGTTTATTTTACCAAAGTGCAACTCTGACTCACTGATGATAACTTGCCCCTTCAGATGGATCTGACTCACAAGATAGACCCAGATTTATTGGATGGTCAAAGAGATGTTGGTTTTTTGTAGCCCTGAAAGTGGGGGGTTGGATGACTTATAATCAAGTAAATACATTAATTTCAGTGATGTATAGGTTGTGCAAAAGTGGTGATTTAGATTGAGGAAATCATAGTTCTATGAATGAGAAATACAAACAAAGTCATTGTTATAATGACAAAATGTTCTAAGAAGCATTATTGTTGTACTGCTGCATAACTTAAGAGTTGTTTTGGTGAAATTAAGCTCTTAAGAAAGTCATGAGCAGAAAAACTTGATTAATATAGACAGCTTCTGACAGTTTCTGTTTTAAATAACAATCTAAATTGAACTGCATAAATCACTTTATTATATTAATAGGTCTCATAAGAGATATAAATGATACCTTTGGGAATATTATGCTACTGAGACAGGGGCAACAAGAATTTGGGTTGTCCATATGTAGGTGCATGTATGAATGTATGTGTGAACAGCTTTTGTTCAAAGCCTCACTGACATCTTTCCCAATTTACATTATATTAGGAATAGAATCCAGTATTACCTGATTTGAGTGACCTGTGCTATGAGTGAACACTTGTATGACCAAAACTGTTTTTCGTGGATCAATTTTACCATATAAATGCAAGAGTAACTATCAGAGTAATGTGATCAGTGGCCACTAATTTAAAGCAGATATTTCAGCACCATGAATCACCATATTGTAAAACCAGATATACACACATAGGACCTTTATTTAATCCATTGTGGCAGTGATCCCAGAGTAGATTCTATAGGTGGTGTGTAGATTGTTCTGCATCAAGGTGTACAAAAATGAGAGTGAAAATTAGAGTCTGGTTTACCTGTCATTTTCCTTAAACATATTTGGTACAGTTGTATGCTACAGGTTGTAAACATGATTTAAATACATGTCACAAACTGTCATTGTAGTTATGTAGGCCTCTAAATATTAGCTAGATTCATAAACACAAATAGCTAAAATTTTGTATTTTTTCTTTATCTGTTGTTAAAACTGACACAACATTGATAATGCCATAAAGAGATGCAGTCAAGCCAGTCGTAATGGTCACCTTTACGCCATGGTCACCTACTCAGAGCTGCCATTGTAATTCCCCCCACACATGCAAATTTCCTATATAAATGTAATGGTCACTTGTATTCAGTGGTCAGCAATCAAGTGTATCATCACCAGTGGTTTCTCCCTGCCTTAAGCAGGTACTAGATTGTATAAATTGTATCTCCATTCGAATTGTTACTTGCAGTGAATCATTTACCATAAAGCACTTTCTAATAGATTGTCTCAAACTCTAAACTCTTTTGATCTTGGCGAGATGTGCAACTAATTCCAATATTGTTTCTATAGCATCAACAAAGATTGGTATTTTTAAGTCAGTGATGATTTCATGATGGATTAAAACTGAGCAGGATAGAATAATCTTGTGTGGAACATAAATTTTATGAGAGAACAACATATTCCGTAACTATGATGTTGTACAGTGCGTATCAAACAATCTACTTATATTTCCATAAACAATTCAGTTACTTATTAGACTATAATGTCATCACAAACTGACATTGTAGATTTTATTACTCCTATCACTTGGTCAAGTCTGAGGGTGGTGCCATTGTGTCAGTATGTATGACGCTATTTGGTTGTAGTTATTGTATATATACATTGTGAAATAAAGATGTGTTCAATTGAGAGAAAATGTAATATACTCAGGTAGCCTTTATTTTCTTTGAAAGAGAGACATGTTGAATTGAGAAGGAATATGCAATACACTTAGGTAACCTTTATTTTCTTACAAGCCATGTGTTAAATATTTCACACTAGTCTTGTGTGTAAACTACAATTGAATTAGTATGCCATTTTGCTACTGGATTAAACAGTCTGTATTAAAAATGTACTGTCTGATACTTCGTGTTTAATTCTAACCATATGGTCTAAAGTTTGTCATTGTAATTCATAGGCAAGACATCATGAAACCCTTGTCTTAATTTCAGTATGCGCCTTTTAAACCTGGTAACAAGGGCAGCTTAGCAGAAAGGGCCAGAGCATTGGGGCTGGAACCTCTGGCCCTTCAGTACCTAGAGGCATCTCCAGATATCAATCCTGAACAGTATATTAACCAGCAGGAAAAAGGTCAGTGGTTTATAAGTCCAATTGTTTACAAGTTTCATATCGTTGTTTATAGATTATTCGCACATTCTAAAATATAACTATAGAATTTCAAGTTTTTACTTTATTTATTGTATAATGTGCCTTTATTTTCTCAGGAGTTCCAGTCTTCTTGCCAAGTCTTGAAGTAGGAAATGAAATGATGCTAAATGGTCACAAATAGCAACAACATTCTAAAGTACTGTTTTTATTTATTGTATATTGTGCCTTTATTTTCTCAGGAGTTCCAGTCTTCTTGCCAAGTCTTGAAATAGGAAATGAAATGATGCTAAATGATCACAAATAGCAATAACATTCTGAAGTACTGTTATTAATCTGTACAGTTGTAAAATTTTTATATTTTAATATGCCATTTCAATTCAAGGCTTTTGGAAATCAGTGTTTTGATAATGAAACCGATCACTTTACCTGCTGTTAGAATTATGTTATATTGCCTGTATCTTTGTCAGTCTGTTACCAATTAGGTTTCCATACAGTAACTTTAGTTGTCAGCCATCTACAGTTACAAAACTTTGTGGATGGTTTGCACTTGGGGCAGGGGAGAACCTTTTCAATTATAGAGTCAAGGTCAAGGTCACTGTGACTGAAAGATTAATATTTCTGCACAGTAATTTGAGTCCACCATCTAGTTACCAAACTTTGTGGGTGTCTTGCACTTGAGAAGAACCCTATTTATTTTGGAATCAGAAAGTCAGAATCAGGGTTCTTGACGTAAAGAATGCAGAAAGGGTTTGCACTTCCAGATGAAAATACCTCCAAGTTTGTGGCTGGTTTGCTAATGCGCAAAGAATGCTATTGATTTTGGGGACAATTGGACAGAGGTCAAGGTCATTGACTGAAAGAAGAAAAACGGTTTCAATAAGTAAGATTCAGGAATTAGTACTAATATTACCCATTATCTATTAGCTGCAGACTCGCATCTTTTATCTTGATGTTGTATACAGTTCTAATCTTTTACCAAAATAATGAGAAACACAGCTGGTAGAATATGCTGTTTATTATATTGTAACTTATAGGCTCAGATATCACTTTGGTTTTCAAAATGCTAAGCTGTGTTGAGGAATGTAATGATACTAATTGGAATATGATAATTTACATTACAATATATCACAATATGATTTCACCTGGCAATACTCGCCTATAGAAGAATTAAAGTTTTACGCCGCAAACCATGACTGGATTTTGGACAATTTGCTTTCAGTACAGAGAAAGGAACCTAATGTTTTTGGTGTCAATAGGCAGAGGTCAAGGTCAGAGGGAAGGAAAGCAGAAAAATAGTTTCTGCAAAACATGAAGTTCTGTCTTTTACCATGACCAAATTTTGAAGATAGCTGTCATTTCAGACAATGAAGACACTTAATATTGTCAAGCAATGTTGAATTGCAACAGAGACATAGGATACAAGTTAAATGGGTACTGTGTCTTTTAGCACTTGAGTATCCGATAATTGAAAGATGGTTTTACATAGAAAAGTACCTTAAATTTACTTTTGTGGTGGGGAGGTAGCCAATTTTGGGGGATTTCATGATTGCTTTAAACCGCAGATTTAAAGACCCAGTGAACATTAATTTTATGTGGAGACATAGGACTCCTTCCTGAATCCATGAATTTATGTATCTGTGAAAATATAAATTATCACAGAAATATAAAAACTGATACCCATGAAATCATAGAGTGTATATAAGTGTTTCCCTTTCCTGTAATGTGCTTTGTGTGAAGTGAAAGTTGTCACCCTTGAGTGATTGAAAGTAGCCACCTCTGACACTTCATGAAAAACAATAAGATTTTAATTTTCCTTCATTTCAAGTTTAGGTAATCTGTTGCCAAAGTTATTAAGCAGTGAAGTACTTGTAGGAATTATCATGTTACTGTGGTGACTGAAACACTGATGGCATTGTTTCAATCACGTTCTACATGAGTATTATGCAGATTAGTTAATGGAAACCCCCTGACTCATCATCAGATGTAGAATTTTATGATTTTGAAAAATAAGTCATGTATGTTGTCATCTAGCTAGCATTATCATTTTGCACCTCAAAAATAGTACTTGTTGATTACTAGTAGCTGAAACCTCTATAGTTGGCATCCCCAGATTTAGCATAGGAATGCCTAAAATGAATTAGATGAAAAGGGTACCTGAATTAGAATTTGAATATTATTTGAAAATCCATCATAAGCATTTAAGGATAGGTTATTTGTTGACATAATCAAAGAGGGTAAATGAGATCTTAAAGTTTTCGAAAACTAAAATAAAATTTAAACAAATTTACCAATTAACACACAAAAACACTTGCATCAGTTCTTTATTTTATATGTTAAGTTTTTGTAACTATTTCATATATCCCAAAGGTTACAGTTTGATATCCTATTTAGACAATACAACAACTGTTTGAATAACATAAATTAGGAAAGAAATAGCACCACTTGAGAAGCATTCAGAAACATTCTTCTTGACATTTCTATGTTTTCTGTTTCAGGTTTATCCACTGTGTCCAAAATTGAATTAGGGGTGCAGCATATTCTGGCAGACAAAATACACAAGGAAAAGGAGATGATGGACCTAATCAGAGAGCTGTGAGATATGTCATTATTTTTCTGACTTCCCATCATTATGAGATGCATGGGTAGACACTTTTGAAAATTTATAGTTGTATCTGAGCAACCATTTTTGAAAAATCAGGTCGGCAAGGAGAGCTTTCTGGTTGTACACTAAATTACTACAGTCAAGCCCAAGACTGCTGTGCTCATTCAACAACTTTTAAAGTTTTAAGATATGCATTCATGTTTCTGACTCATTCTTGGATTTGGTTTGGATGTTTTTTTAATGTAGCTTTAAAAAATTTTCAGTTATATCACTATGATGTCTGCAGTGTGGCAGTTTATAGTGATGTCTAGCACTGGGGCATCATGCCACAGACGTGTAGCATGATGTCCCACCCAGTCGCACTTTTATCCCTCCCTCAAAAGTAAGATAGAATATGCCATTGGCCACAATAACTTAAGCAGAAGTGGAGGAGCCAGAAGTTTCACTGTCCCCACCATAACCTTGTTTTTCACTATAGCTACAGGTGTGTTGCTTAGAGCAGGAGGTGACAATGCAATTTCTCAGTTTGGGATAAAGTGTACCCTTGGTTGATCACATTCCTCAGTTATGAATATTGATAGTACAGGCATTTGTAGTCACTGGAAGTCATCCTGCCTGCTTGAGCCACTGGATGTAAGTCATCCTGTCTGCCTGAGCATGGCCTTTATGGACTGTAAGTCAGGGCACATGGGTTTAGTACAGATCTTAATGATCCATCAGTTTAGAAAATGACACTGTACAGTACCGTCCTATATGCTAATCAAGTCGTCCTGTATGTTCTTCCCTCTGAAGGTAGAGATCGGTCAAGTCTGAAAACTGTGCCAAACTGATGGGACCATACAATATTGAGCTGTCTGAGGATCATAGTGACAGATCCATCCGTCTTTCCACTCGTATGGCATAGCTGGTGTCGGAACACTATGAAGATCTTATTGATAGATCTGTATGCTTTACCACTAAATATGGCAAGGCAGGTACTGGAACCACATGAGGATCTCAGATCTATCTGTTTCCCCATTCCTGTTACATGACCAGTACTAGACCTGTACAGGGATCTTAATGAAAGATCAATCCTTATCACTACCTTTGTGAGAAAGCGAGTTCAAACCGAGCCATCTGTACAGTTATTTTTATGGTCCACACCAGTACCGTCCATGTTCCCAGTGAGCCAGCTGCTGTACCAACATGAAAAACTGTTAAATGGATATGGCCTAGGTGCCAGGACTCTCATAATAAGATGGCATTGCCTCTTCAGTGCCCTTGGACATGTTCTACTTGGACTACTTGGACTAGGATGTAGACAGGATATCTGACACTGAGAGTATGGACCAGAACAATTCTAAAGCTTTCTTGTCAGCTGCCAGCAGTCATTCTACCTGCTGGTACCCAACACACTCAGCTGCTTTTTCAGATGGAGCTTCTTTTTGGCTGTCAATACAACTCCCGATACTTTCTATAAAGTGGGCAAAAAATCATTGTCGCCACTTCTTTGATGTCAGATACTGTGTCGTTAGCAAATTTTCCAGTTTGCTGAGAAATCAGGTAATGGCTATGTGTGGCAGTCTGAATCACCAATTGCCTTTATTATTAACAGAGCAGCATACCATTCCATTTTTAATGCCCTGTGATTGAGAATGACACCTGTTGGAGTGCCCCTGCTCTTCAGATGCAAGATAGAGGAAGTGAGGAGACGGGCAACCCAAGATGTGGCTCTCCAACTTGTAGCTCAGCCTCCACAGCCATAAAGACCTGATCAGTCTCCACCCCAAAGTCTCCACCCAAACGCTGAGGCATTTGGTGTCAAAAAGATATGGGATCATTCTCTGTCAAATGTCAGGAAGCAGCAGCCAACTCAGTTTAGGAGGCAGCCATATCAGTTGGTGGGGAAAAGGTTTCTCTCACCCCAAGCCTAATAAATCCTGCTGTAGACTTACCACCCAGACTGACACTGGACAGCCTTCCAGTAGATGCTAGACTCCTGCACGTCAGTTTTCATTGGATTGTGTGTGTGTGTGTGATTTGGATTTTTAACGTAGCTTTAACAATTTTTCAGTCATATCGCTATGATGTCTGCAGTGTCACAGTTTATGGTGATGTCTAGCACTGGGGCATCGTGCCGCAGACATGTAGCATGATGTCCCACCCAGTCACATTATCCTAACACTCCCTGGATTGTAATATTTCTGCAAAATGAGTGGGTGATCCAAGCCATTTTGGAGGGGTTTTAGGTTTCAGTTATCATGCCCCTCCCGTCTCCTCCAGTCTACTAGCTATGGATTCCTGTCACAGCCAGAGAAGACCTAAATCATGCAGGCACTAATCAACAAGATGGCAGTGGAGATTATTTGTAAACCACAGACTCCTGGGTTGTATTCAAGACTCTTCTTGTATAATAAGCGTAAAAGCAATCCCAGACCAATTATTGATTTGAGCTGGCTCAGTCTATATATATATATATATATATATATATATATATATATATGTATGTATATATACACACAATGTTTTACCTACAAATGGCTTCATGTGAATCATTTGACTCATCAAGGCAAAAAACAGAGTCAAAATCCAAACGTATGATTCTTTTTCAAGCCAATGATCAGTTTTCAGTAGTTTTTAAAAATAACTGTTTAAATACACAACAAAAGTATTAGTTATATAACATAACTAAAGCCAAGGCATGTTTTCAAAATATATTTATACAAGAGAACATTACACTTGGTAGTAGTGATTAGAATGTTAATTGACTTGCAGGTGGTGAAGAGCTTATCCCACACATCATCAATGAGGAAGTCTTCTGAATGTAACTCTCAGTAAACTGTTCACAATTTAACAAATCATTTCATGTTTTTAAAGTTCATAAATTCTTCTCTCTTTTGTTTTCTTCTGTTTCTTCAGCTTCCTCAATATTGAAGGTACTTCTTTCTTCACCATCAATTTTGATAAGCATCAGATTTCTGTTTCTCAATCCCAAGCCTATTCCGAAAGGTGGTCAAGATCCTGTTCTCGACAGAGTATCGACTTGACTTCTTTTGAAAATGTAGCCAGCTGTATGTTTTCAACCATTGTTGTTCAGAATTATGTTTTATCTTACGAGTAAACTTTGCGTCATCGTTGGATGATGACGGCTTCACTGGTTCGATAACATTACTGTTGTCATCGGTTGGTCATAAATGCGGTCCAAAAGATAATTTCATATTTTTAGGATCTATTTTTAAAAAAATTTGCCTTTGACGCTGTTTTCAGTCGAATGCTGACAGTATCTTGGAACAGCACAAGGCATACAATGGAAATTTTTATTTTATTGCATGACAAGGGTGCACATAAAATAATAGCTTTTCATGAGAATCACTTTAAAACTGCATGTTTATTTTCCAGCTCTTTCTGGGGTGTGGTAATATACGGTTCTAACATCCTGTTGCTACAATGATCTGACAGTTACAGGTCACATAAGGTCAGCTCCAGGCTCCGCACTCAGTTGTAACCCTATGTCTTATGATAATATTAACATAAGAAACTGGTGTGCATGTGTTTTCTCTGTTTGGGAGAGTTGTAACCTAGCCATTAAAGTAGTTAGACCAAACCTTTATATTGTGTTAATCAGCAAAACATAACATTGAGGTGCATCAATTTACATACCAGTGATGATTTTTGTGCTTCAGATTGGTAAAGTCTGTGTATTTGATGCATATATATATTGGTAAAGTCTGTGTATTTGATGTGTATATATATATATATATATATATATATAT
>JAECUM010043739.1:0-24426 GCA_016617855.1 Megalonaias nervosa
TTTCATTAAAATGAAACTCAGCAAGCTTCGTTTCCTTTTAATGAAAAATTTATACATCTCGTGGTATATCATTGATACAGCGTACATACTATACATACAGCGTACATAATATATATATATATATATATATATATATATATATATATATATATATATATATATATATATATATATTAGTTCAGGCAACTCGCATATAAGTAACGCGTTTACCTTGGCCCATGTCAAAGTCTTCCCCTGGCGCTGTGAATTCAAGGAGAACTCCATTAGTACTTGCATTGGCAATACGTAGATCCGTGATGGGATCTGGCGGGGAAGTGTCGGGGGCGGAAAAACTGTAGTTTTTCACCGTAAATTCATTTGGAATAATGCTGCGCATGAAGGCTTGAATAGATTCCATGGATGATTTTTGTTCTTCGGCTGCAGAGAAATTTTTACATTAGTCATAAATTGGTTGTAATGGGCTTGAGAAAGAGAATATCACGCCATCACAATATAATATCCATATGACCTCACTAATATAATATCCACATGACCTCACTAATATAATATCCAAATTAGCAGATACATGAACAAAATCAGGACTATTTAGAACAGGTGACATTAAATATATTAGTGTGTAGCTTTTCCTCAACGTTCTTGAATAAAATGAAGTGTACTTTTTTATCTTCAAGATGGACATCCCTTTAGGCCTGTGTCCCAAACGATATTGACTTAACATTTCCTTTTCTGTCTTTATTAGATATAATTATGCATATATTGCTGAACTATGTCAACATGCGTATAGATTTGTCCTCAAAATAAGGTATCAGAAGGGAATTGAGAACGCTCATACCTCCCGGTACTATAGGAGCTCTTTGACCGGATGCTGAGGAATAAGTCACTGTTCCCTCATCGCTGGACACCATGATCTTCGTGTTGTATCGTCCATTACCTGTAAAGTAATTTTTGTACAAGTACGTTGTGTACAAGCCGTCATTTTCCGATAGGTCTGCCCCTTAAGAAAAAGAAAAGATTGATGTTTTAGGTTTGATATTTGTATCCGGCTTGCAGTTTCTTTTTACTGCAGACATTGATTAGCTAGCTCTCAAAATGGAACCTATCAAATATAGGTGGGCTGTATTACTTTCTGTGGAAAATTGCAATATTTTGGGAACGATAGGCCATGCATGGCTTCATAAGCCCAAAATTATTAATATAATTCAACCAGAAAACTAAATCTAAAGATGCTATAATTGTAAAGAAAGAGAAGCTAAATATTTGTAAATATTTGGATTGCAAAGAAACCTGTGCAATTTATAATAATGATGACATAAAATCTGGTAGCCAAAATAATAAATGTCTAATAATTTCCTATATATTATTATTACAAAAGACTCGATTGGTTATTAGCGGCAATTAACCTTTCAATTAATTTCTCATCCTCATGTTTCATACCTCTTCCTGTATCGTGGAGAGTCAGGTTAACAATTGAACCGTCTCCTCTAATGAGCATTCCGGTAACAGTTGCATTTAAAACCGGAGATCTTCCCTTTTTCACATCCACGTATAGGCGTATGGTAGAAGAAGAAGTAAAATCAACTTCAGTATCTGACAGCCAGCATCTCACACGTATGACATCTGCATTTGAACCACGTGGGGATGATGTAACGTAGACGTTGTAGTTTGTAGCTCCGGAAGAGGAAAGACTATAAGAATATGCACCCGGCTGAAATTAAACAGATTTGTGTAAGTTTGCATGAATATGGACATTCGTTCACAATAGGGAAAATATATCTACTGGTCGGGTCTAATTTCCAGAAACAGCAGAGTGAAAAATTCTTAGGATGGTTTCGACCTAAGCATGCACTTTATTGATAAGACGTATCACCTTCACTGGCTCTTTTTGTTTACTTGTACACATTTGTAATTTTTAGATACATCTTCATTCAAAATTTATTTTTTCTCCAAACGAATAATCTGTAGTTATGCTTATTTCACCGAATAATATTGTTAATTATTAATTATACATTTTAGAGACGAAGAAAGAACACATACCATTGTGGATGTCCCATTATTTCCGCATGCTATATTCAATGTTCCCGTGGACGTTATAGTACTGTGAGTTTTATTTCCATCGGGACAAACAACTGTCACTAACACCGGCGATGATGATGATGTTGACGTCACCTTCAACATGGTGTCTTTTCCAAGACCGTAATCAATTACAAATGTTTCTGTGTAGTTCTCATTAGCCGCGGCGCTTTTGCTATATGATATGATCTAAAAGAAATATATTTTGAAGAAATCAGGTCTTTATAATTGACGTTTTTATGCCATTCTTAAATCGAAAGTTGTCCAAACTGTATTCAGGAAGAATAGTGTTTGATATTTATAAACAAAACCTAAATGATAGCCATCGTGGAATTCTTAGTCATTGTGAAGTTAAGGTATGATAATATCAAGCCTATTCAAACATTTTAGAAGAGTAGAAAACAAACAAAGAAACAAAACCAAACAAATAATTATAATAATAATAATAATAATAATAATAATAATAATCAATATATGTATGGCCAGACTATATTCACGCTGAATTCATCTTGCTGACACTAATATAACTCGGTTCAATGCACAAAATTACAGACGTCTTTATTGAGAGTTTTGCAAGAAGAAAATACTTCAAAACACTGCGGGCTATCAGATTAAGAAGTTAAACCGTATATTTTTCTAACATTTGTTGCATGTGTTTGTGCCAGCAATTGTATTTGAAAGGAAATAATGAAGAGACAAGAATTGCCCTGAAATGAATGAATGCGTACCTGACAGACTTGTTTCACAGAGTGTAACAATGCATATGTAGGTAGCTATTTCAATTAGACAACTTTCTCTGCGTAAGCATGTAATATTACTAGCAAGCCTTCCAATAACTGCTACTGCAGATGAAAAGAAGTTGGGAAAATATTTTACATATAGTTAACATGAACATTTAACAATTTGAGAGGAGAGTCCACTAAAGCATAAGGTAAGAAGAAAATGTAAGAGGAAATGTACCGTTAAATTTCCCTAATATTCAGCAAGGCAGTCCAAAACAAAAGGTAAACATATTACTTGAATCCTGTTCCTATCAAATCGAATGGCTGCTAAGGAAGCTAAAACAAACCTCACAACGTTAAAGTTACCAGTTTAGAAACTGATTAAAGAGGTTTAATAACTGTCGGTCAAATGGTTCTAGATATGTTACGATATAGTTTCTGATTTTAATGAAAACAAACTGTTTCGAATGAGGGTTGCAAATTAGGATTTTAGTTGAAGATTTTGTGGGAACATTCTGACTCAAATAAATCTGTGTTACAGGTATCAAACATACTACATAGGAAGCAAGTTGCATTCAAGTGGCAAAATATTTCAAAAAGGAGTGTTAAACTAGCTCTTTTGAACTAGTTGCAAAGGAAGTAAACCAATTAGACTACACCAGAATCTACCAATTAGATTTAGCATCATCAACAGCACATCTTTGGTGTATAGATTCAAATGCTATTTTGATGAAAAGTTATTTGTCTTAAAAAACAGCCAACAGTGCGGAGTGTATAATATCTGACAGACGATGGACAGAAGTCCATTCTATGAGCTCATGACTGCTTAACTAAATTCCACATCAATATTGATTGCTGTTTAAACAATAGAACATTATATTATACAAAGGACAATATCTACTAACAGTTCCTGGTGTATTCGTATCTGGAATTGCATCGCCGGATATGATGACTTGAGAGAAGACGTCTATCAATGTAACTGACTGTTTCTCTAAGAATGCGAGAAAGGTTCCTCCAGTAGCTTGAGCCAGATCTTTCAAATTATGTTGCGCGCTCTGAGTGACCGAGATTGTATGGACTACGATTCCAGCTTTTATGAGAACATCCGTGACGTTTGCAATGTAGGGTGCTATGTTTTCTTCTCCGTCAGTTATTAAGATGATCTCACTCTCGTGAGTACCCTTTCCACTGGCTTCAAATAACTGAAACAAACACATGATTTGTGCGAGCAGAGATTTATACATACACGTGAATAAGATCTGAGCAAGAAAAATAAGATGAAATATATAAATAAAAAAAAAATTTCAAAAGCCTCGTTAAAGCTGTATGGCTTTTCGTGGGTAGAATCAAAGAAATATAATATTTCAGTATTACACACCACAAAAATTCTGAAGGGAGATAACTCCATCAAGCAAATATCTCTCTTGTTGAGCCTTTGATACTGACTGAAGTCATGTGGCGTACAATAGAAGATCCAGAAAGTTCTTTTTATATAAAAAAGATTAAATTTTCTCAATATCTGTTCTATACATCAACCTCTCGTCTACAATCACACGCCACTACTACTTTTAAGGTAATAAAATTCCGCTAATATGTATGACCACGAAATGAATTAATTAGTGATGAAATCGAAACAGAAATTTCATTGTGTGTCATTGCTTTCTATGTTGCTCTAGAAATTTACCCACGAAGAGCCATACAGCTTTAAACAGGCTTTTGACTGGAATATTTTTCCGGCCACCGTAAGACAAGATTTCATTTTCTTTTAAACCAAGCTCAACCTCATTCTAAGGATACAATTGTATGTGCCTTAGTTTCTTATGTGATATAACCCGATGTGCCCCGAAAGAGAACAACAAACCAGTACCATTTTGCTGTCGTCATTTCAAAACGTCTGACTTTTCGTGTATGTCCTGCTGGTGAATGAGAGTTGTTATTTTCATCCCTAAAATTACATATAGAAGATATCAACTCAGTCCATCACTAATTATCAAAATAATAGACGTTCGTGGATGCTATGTTGAAACCAAGACTGAAATTTACCTCCTTTGCTTTTAGCAGTCCCCGGCCGATTCCTGTTCCACCATCGGCAATTAAAGACAATACGATGTTTTTAAGATTTTGGCGGTCGGTGTCATTCTTTATCTCTGTTAAATTAGCCAATGTTGTTGCAAATGAGGAAAAGGAGACTATTCCCAGATAGGAAGAAGCCTGGAGCAACACGTCAATGATGTATTGTGCAGTCTGTTTCATTTCTGCTATGCGGGACAACTACATTGTCATTAAATGAAAAGGTTATTAAAAATAAACGTGAAAGCATAGACTCACTGCAACGACGACAGCTACTACTACTAATACAAACACGATAGTATACGACTGTTATTCTAAACGTTGTACATTATATAACGTGTCGTTTGTGCGCAACTGACAATGCAAACTTGACTGTTAATACTAATGTACATTAAATAACCTCAAGTAAGTTTCTTCACTTTTAAAACTTATTATTAAATATCGACATACACCAAAATAAAGTAAAATTCAGTCGGGTGTGATAATAAATGGCGATCCTTCGTCAGAAAGTGAAACCTGTGCAAATCAGATGAAACTGCATACGTTACACAATCCATTAGTTCCGATATTGAAACTTGCACCGATCTGGCAAAAACGTTTATCTGCCATGTCTTTTATATATGATATCACGCTAATTAACCTTTTCTGTATATTTGTATATTACTCACACGTAATTCACATTATATGCATACAGCTATATTCCTCAAGTTGTATTGAATTTTGCGATATGTATATATGAATTACTTTAGGTAAATTATGTATTGGTAGGTATTGTTAATTCAAACGCAAGGGAAATTCACATAAATGAAGGTAATATACAACTACCTCAGACTTATCATCATGTGGTCGCTGTAAATACCTTTATCTACAAATGTCAGTTAGTGATGACCTTACAGAAGAGAACGTGTTTCCAGCAAATTCATGCGGAACACTAATACCGTCGATTTAGAACTAGCCATGAATCGTTCCCAATGAACACACACTGCAGCCACTGAATTCATGCTTGAGCAAGAAAATACAGTGTTGAGCGATTTAGAAAGACAAGTATCCAGATTCATCCGGAAAATGAAACAGGGATTGTTATGTTTGTATTATTTACATGTCATTTTATTGATACAAGGGTCATTTCCCAAACGAAATAAATTGACATGTATAGATTTTGATTAATAATAACAACGTGCAGAATAATCTAAATTTAAATCGAATAACAGTATTGTAATACTTAATCACAAAGCTTTGCCTTCTCATTGTTATATAATTGTATTTAATATTCAAGAATTTGTTGTGAAAATTTGCATACGTAATTCAACAATACTATTGAGGCACTGATGACAGATTTGTTGAATCTGGGCCAAAATATACCAAACGTTATAGCAAGATGAATTAGTGCATGTCATATAGTTAAAACCATGCGGATGTCATAGTTCAGACAGCAGGGACACAGACAAATAAAATATACAAAGTTAAGTTTAGAACTGTCAATTTGTTCACATTATAATTGGTCAACAGTCCACTAGGATCAACTATAAGCCATAATTTATTGACAGTTTTCTATAGATCAGTTGACCTAACGCCAATTCAGTGATAACCACGCCCTACTCATTAGCATGGAGCATCATATAAAATAAAAATATCAGTATTGACACCTACCCCATATGAATTAGTGTTACTTATGTTAGCACATATCAAACCTTTCACGAGAAAAGAGATTGAAAAATGTCTAGGTTATTTGTCTGGATATCTTGTTAAATATCGGCAATGTTACAATCAATGAAGCAAGGACAGGCCAGCAAATATATTAAAGTCTCTGGAAACTTTATAGTTCCAGGCCTTGTCTGTAGCTTGGCGAATCAATACAGATGTCATGTTGTAAACCCAGTACTTTGTCAACAGTTCGGCTAATCAACGCAGGTGTTATGTGGAGAACCCAGTACCTTGTCTATAGTTTGGCTAATCAACACAGATGTCACAGTGGAAACCCAGTATCTTGTCTATAGTTTGGCTAATCAATACAGGTGTCATGCTGTAAACCCAGTACCTTATCTATAGCTTGACTAATCAATACATGTGTCATATTGTAGCCCACGTACCTCGTCAATAGCTTGGCTAATGCATACAGGTGTCATATTGTAGCCCTAGGTGTCGTCTATAACTTGGACAATGGACACATGTATCGTATCGTAACCGCATTCCCTCGTCTATAGCTTGTCTAATCAATATATGTGTTATAGCTTGTCTAATCAATATATGTGTTATATTGTAAACCAAGTGCCTGGTCAATAGCTGGCTATTACACGGGTCTCATATTGTAATACCCAGTATCGTCTATAGCTTGGCTAAGGCACACATATGTCATATTGTAACCCCAGGTATAGCCTATAACGTGGCTAATCAACAGACGTGCCTGGTTGATAAAAACGGGTGTCAAATTGTAACCCCATCCCTCGAAAACAGCTTGGCTAATGAACACGTATGTCACAGTGTAACCCCAGGCCTCGTTTGTAGCTCGGTTAGTGAACTTATGGGTGATATTGTAACCCCAGGCCTCGTATGTTGCTTGGCCAATGAACACGTGTTTATATTGTAACCCTGGTCAATCTGCTTTGATAATCAACACAAGTGTCAAAATGATTATGTTGAATACGAGCACCCATAAACGGCTGGAAGGAATTATCTTTATCAAATACTAAGTGTGCACTCCATAAAGCATATTGAAAATGTGTTAGCGCAAATGACTTTATATAATTAATAAATGTTAAGTCTAAAGCAATTAACCACTGGATTATTAGTCAGTTAATATTGGGATACATGCCATATAATTCATATTCTGTGAATAATGTATAGACTTCATTCGCTTGATTACAAAAACATCATGTAATTTAAATGAAGATAATGTAAGTGTCAGGTAATATTTGGATACTTCCTTCATAAACAATGTTTACCTGAATGTTTGTAAATTTCGCGAGCAACAATCTGAAGTATAATCAGGTAATTCAATATCTAAGAAAAAAAAAAAAAATTTGCATTATCTGCCAAGTTCAGCTATACGGAGATAATGCTAAGTTCATCCATGCCAATGATATCTGCCGGATAACCTACGATTATTTGACGTTATTATATAGGATCTCAATGTTTATGAATTTGCGTGCGTTTTAAGTGTATTACAAACACAGAAACCCAATTATCTCAAGTAATTCATAGATATTGGCCACCAGTAATATATGGTCACGTTGAGGTAAGCCAATTAGTGTCATATGATTGATGCCTGGTAGATAAACTAACTTTATCTTATGTATCTATATTTTACATGAATTGACTGGAATTTCATCTATGTTTTAATTGGCATTACATACTCTACAAATTAATTATCTGATGTATTTCATATATATATATATATATATATATATATATATATATATATATATATATATATATATATATATATATATATATATATATATATCTGTAGAGGAGTTCACAGTAAATAAATTAATATATAGTTTCCTTGAGATAATCCTAAACAGGTATAAGCAGCATACAGATGCATCAGTAAATTATATTGTAAATAAACAATGTTTATCTTAGATAAATATATATTACCTAGGTAAATATATATTACCTGTTTTTGTGAATTTCGCTTGCCATAGATTTACCTTTTTTCACTTGCTTTATGCACTGCAAGAATGTGACCGTTTAACAGATTGAATGGGTATACCATACTCAGTTTACATTTCCCATCATGTGACTTTTAGCGTCTTTGACGGATTTGGACAAATCTCCAATGAAATTTCCACGAAATATTTATATCATAAATATAGACTTCCAACCGTATGCCCTAACAAAATACTGCATAGGCTGAAATATTTTAATAAAGATTTAGAGACACATAATAATCACCCATCACGCAGTGTTCAATGTGTACTATACCCGTCGTTAAAGGTGATAAAATGGATATGACTGACGAGATGCATTAAATGTGTATACATTCAAATGAAATATCAAAGAAACGAAATAAATGATACATGTTTTTATTCTTACCTAAAGCTTTAAAAAGTATACATTTAAATGTTTTAGAAAAAATAGTGCATCAGTACACATAAAGGCCACTACAGAGTTATACTGATATTGTCAAATACTTCTAAATTTAAGTCGCTAACAGTTGTTGATATTATTCTATATCAAATTTGCCAAATTTTATGAGCTATAAAATATCATGATATATTACTATTGTAGAAGTCAACAAGAGAATAACAAAAGTTAAATACCCCGGATGAAGAAATGAGTAGATCCATACTTCCGGAGACATCCAGGACAAAAGCTCGAACTTTTGCCCCGCTGTAAGCTATGTTGAAAATGGGTGTTGTGTCAGTACTCTCTGAGGCTGCATAATTTCTTCCTTTAAAAAGAAATTAAAAATACCAACCAGATACAAAAGCAGTATCGATTTTGTTTTATGTTACTTAAGGTATTGTTTATTACATTTCGACCATATAAAGAAATATTGAGTGGCATGGTCCCTTATTGGCCTTAAGGAGATATGATATATTCCATATTAGTCTTAAAATTGCTTATCCTAACAGAAAAAGATATTTTAAATTCACTTCCCATATACTGGTTTGTATCGCGATTATTACAGTAACTTATTGTATTCTTTCTTACATGCTATGTAAGTCAAATTACGTCATATATTTATAAACCTGTAGGTTGGAAGTCTGCATGCGCGCTGGAAACAGTACTAATGCAAAATAGTATACACTTTCGATCTTATTTCACTTTTTACACGAAACTGAATATATTTATAAGTAATTAAACATTGCCTTCCTAGGTACAGTCGGGCCGCAGTAGTAAAATTAAAATTCAACACACTGTGCTTCGGTCAAAACGTGCTCCTCTTCAGATGAAACTTCATACAGGTGTGCCACCGTGCAGTGAATATGTTAACACTCTCTCTCTCTCTCTCTCTCTCTCTCTCTCTCTCTCTCTCTCTATATATATATATATATATATATATATATATATATATATATATATGTATATGCCTGAATACCTTGAAAATCATTATGTTTTCCTATGACTTCCCATGTGCTTCTGTATTGGCAGTTTATGTTCTGGGCACTTGGAATAGTAGTCATGTGTCTATAATCCTCTGCAGTATCATTGTCGTTTTCGCAGAAGTTTTCCACCTGAAATATAAAGTGATAACTTAGCGCTTCAATCTTTCTTTCATATATGTACGTATGTGTGTGGATGTGTGTGTGTGCGTGCATGTGTGTGTGTGTGTGTGTGTGTGTGTGTGTGTGTGTGTGTGTGTGTGTGTCAGAGTGATGTAAAATTATCAGAAAAGATACAATGGTGCAAAAAGACCTAAACCAAATATTGCTACTATATTCTTGCCATTATCGCAAATTCAGCATATTTTTGAATGCCCTAGTATTAATCTTGAAACAAAATAACTTCAAAGTATTATCGGTAAATGTTCCTTGAGAACATTCTCAAACATTTCGTTTGATAAATGGTTTATAGTATGCAGTATATGTGCGTAAATGTTTGTATTTACTTAATATCTTTGTGTATTTCACTCTCTTTTTAGTTGTTAAAATAACTCAAATGACTGAGAAGACACGGTTTTTAAATTTTTGAAACATGTTCGAAATAGAAATGTCACCGAAACAAATCTCGACGTGCAAGAATGGACCACTGACTTCAGCATTCTTCATAAATATAAATATATATCGATTAAGGTGTTATTCGGAACGAAAGATCAGAGTTGCATGGAACATAGGAAACTCACAGATGTAATGTAAGAATGACCCATCAGTGACACGGGTGTTGTCTGGTCCCCAACTGGACAGTATCTGCATTCATATGGGAGCGGATACCTAAAGTTGCTCAGATCACATGGTTTAGTTGCGTCGCAGTTCATAAGAGCTTGTCCGTTGATATTCTTGGTACATCTGTTGAAATCAAAGCATTGCCTTTATATCGCTGTAACATGCAAATGTAGGCGAGTACAAACATAGTAAACACACCACCCAGCCCTAATCACCAAAAGATCTTAACAAAAAAAAGTATGTGGTGGAGATGAGGAGAGCCTTTAATATTTTTCAATTCAAGAGTAGCAAAGCACAACTATCTGAAAAAAAGTTATTTTTTCTCTGTTTCTGTGTGAGAGAGAAAGGTATTGGTCTTATTGTCATTTTTCTTTCAGATATAGAACTTTTTGATTCAGTGTTTGATATTTATGTATATTTGGATATATATTAACAACAGAAAAATGTACGAGGTGATCACTAAGCTGAAGATCTTTGCACTCAACTTGCTAAGATGAAAGAAAATTTCAAAGAACACTATAAATGTTAACCAGGGAATAAGAACAGCTACAGCAAGGAATAAGGAGGGAGTAAAAAGAAAATTACTGGTGTCCGAGTATTTCAATACGTGCCAACAATTGCGACTTCTGGATTTTTTTAAACGTTGACACATGTTTCAAATCTTCGTCTGAGTTTATTTCTTTTTTAAGGAAAAATTTTATTCATCTTTGCTTAAAAGTTCTTTTAATTTTTTTTTATACTTTTCCTGTCCATCGTATCACAATTTTTCTTGTAGTTTTCACCATCTCTCTTTTTCTAAACATGTTATTTCGTGCATTTGGAAACATTTTGAAATAATTAGCAAAGGTTAACTTTTCAAGATCACACGTAAAATTGCTTTTATATCCATTGTTTTATGATGACATACTAAGTCAATAGATCAGTATTGGCGAAGATGGGAAACATGTGTCAACGTTCCAATTAATCCTAAAGTCGTGTTTGTTACCACGGATTGAAATACTCTTCAGTCATTTTCTTTCTATTCACCGCCTTACTCCGTGTTCTTTCTGTTCTCTTTCTCTGGTTTTCGGCTCTGTTCGTTCTTTGTAATGGTCGTTCATCTTACCAAGTGGCGTAGACGATCTGTAGCTTGGAAATCAGTCCTAAATTCTTCTGTTGTAGATAAAGCGTCAAGTGCATGACCATATTAAACAAAATATCAGAAAGTTCCAGTTCTAAATAAAAAAGATAAATTGAGTCAATACGTTATATGTGACACATAAATGATGACGGGGTGCACAATAAAAAATAAAAATTCTAAATAATTACAATTTGGATCCTACGTTTGAGCAGTCAGAAACAGCGATGATATGCACGACATAAAATTCTAACTGGATTTCCTTTTACATTCTATGTCACTGCGCCCAGAAACAGTGTATAAATACGCGACATAAAATCCTAACATGATTTCATGCTGTATCCTAAGTCACATGACGTAGAAATAGGGATGAATTACAAAATCCTAACATAATTTCGTTTTACGTCACGGCACACAAAAACATATTTTGCTCGATAACTTAGCCTTCTTGAAGACATTAATTAGTAAACAATATACCATATGTCTGTTTAATATAGATAATTTATGAAACAACAACAAAGTTAAGAAGTCGAGAACTGTACAACAGAGAAAATCTAGACAAATATAGATCACCTCCAAGGTCACATCGATTGAAAATTCCTAATTTAACTTTATATACCGCTAAACAATTACTATTAGATTTCGATGAAAATAAAATACATACAAATTTTCAATGCTTAAATTTATTTATAGTCATTTTAGGAACAGAAGTGATAAGAGTGTGTGGAATACAAGCACGGGTCATTTACAGGAGCAGACTTGAGGAGTGTGTGTGGAGTTCAAACACGGGTCATTTACAAGAGCAGACTTGACGAGAGTGTGTGGAGTACAAGCACAGGTCATTTACAGGAGCAGACTTGATAAGAGTATGTAGGATACAAATAACGGTCATTTATTATGTGCAGAGGTTCACTCTCTATCTTAACCTCATTTCCCATCTCAAATTTCAGACGAGTAAAAACGCCCACGACAAATCATTAGCAAGAAATATCAACCCATTTAAGTTTTGTTAAGAACGAAGGTTCGTCCTTAGAATCATTCATCAACGCATATTTGCATATGCTCATTCAAACTACATACATACATACATACATACATACATACATACATACATACATACATACATACATACGTACGTACGTACGTGCGTGCGTGCGTGCGTGCGTGCGTTCCTGCGTTCCTGCGTGAGAGCATACATACATACATACATACATACATACATACATACATACATACGAGATCTATCTACTCACACGATTGGTTCATATTGTGTGGTATCCATGTCCAAGTAGAAGTAAGGATTCAAGTTACTATTTGCCTTCCTCAAGGACAATTTGTACTCATCAAACAAGCCCCATCGTAGGTGTCCCCACTCGTGTACAAACATGTGAGCTGCAACAGCGAGATCATTATTATTATGTCGTAATTTAAAAATTAATATTAATATTTAATTTAATCAACTATTAATCTGACGTAATTGAAAAACACCACCATTTTCACTTTGAAGTACTGAATATAACATGAATACAGTCATTAATATCAACTATTACTTCTTGACTGAACTGCCTTTCTTTGCTCCATAGAAAGGGGTCTACTCTAATAAGAGAATCATAGAACTGAGCACCGACATGCCTGATTTATCTGGAACAGTGCGATCGAGAGATCTTGATTTGCCCTTGATAGCGTAACTTATGGGAAAGTTTAACTGTAACAGGAGCATAACGTATACGGCACGGACGATGACAAAAGAACATTGTCTCCAAAAGGAATCTTCATGGTTTTGATGATAATATCCATCATCTGCTTTTCTTGCGAGAGCAGTTAAGATGGTGTGGTTATACAGCTTTTTCTGCGAGAGCAATTAAGGTGGTGTGGTTATACAGCTTTTTCTGTGAGAGCAATTAAGGTGATGTGGTTATACACCGAATATTGCATAGTAGTGGCTTTATAGCAAAATGCGTGAGCTGAAAGAAAATAATAATTTTCTTCAAATAATTCATTTATTCTAGTCCTTGGACTTCCTTCGCAAGTCATACATTTATTCTATTCCTTGGACTTCCTTCGTAAGTCATAGATTTATTTTATGGTTCCTGAGCATATTCATTTCACGGGGCCAAGTTGTATCGCATGTGCGAGATTCCACGTAACTGATTACCTGTTCTATCGAGTCATCGGTAAATGGCACGTTTTCATTGGAGGGTACTCCGAATAACCGGCTAATACTGTTCATAGTGATCGCATTCACGTTTGAATAAACCGTCATGAAATATCTGATGGGTGTGTTCGCATTTCAAAACATCGTAGGCAGAAGATACAAATAGACAGAAACGACATACGTCTATTTTTAATGTTTCGTTGGACAATTTCTTTTTTCTGCATTGACATATAACACAGTTTCCTAGACATTGTTGCATGTATGCCATTGAAATTTTTCACCATTGTCACTTATGTTATCACCCATAAAAATTAAACCTCCTGTAACAACCGATCTTAAACTTCCTGTTACAACCGATGCTAAAGTGCCTGTGCTGAAATTTGGATTATGTAACCTGCGAATCAGGCGAGAAATAGGTTTCTACATAATTTCCCGTCCATATCTGTAACAAATTTAAGCGTGAAAGAAGAAAAGTCTATAATCTTGCTTGATGTCCTGGATAGGAAAATAGTAAGAACTCTGTGTCATGCGATTTCACTTGCATCGTCTTGGTACTTTTCCAAATAACCAATGTCATTCTTGTTTACTCCAACCTGTGTGATAATATTCGTTTTCCATATGAAAAAAGACTCTTTTTAATATTAACATGCATCCTCTTATAGGATCCACGGATATCACTTCCTGCTCTCTTTTGGTGTATATTTGTTACTTTCTATGTTAACCGCTGTATGCTTTGATTTATGTCGCTAGAATTCGAAGTGACCGTGTACCTTGATGATAATTAATTACTGGGTCGATAGGCCGGTGTGTCTGCTATTCACGAATGCCTATATCAGCAATGTTGTTCCATCGTTGTTTTTGTTTTAAAGATGTGTGCAGAGTCGAAGAGGTATATGGTTTGGTACGGGCAGGCATGTCGATGAGTGCTGCAGCCCGCGGACCAATATTTCGAATCTCCGTAATGTAAGCATTAAAAATTCTCTAAACTACATGATAATATTATATCTTCCAATTTAAAAATTAAACTTGATGTTATTGTGTATCTTTCTGTATAATCCAGGGGCGGCTCTTTCCACTGTGGTGCATATTTGTAACGTTATATATCAGGAGACGAGCATTGCTGGAGAGGGAGGTAACCTATACGTGTTTTCGTGTTTTTGCACACATCAAAGGTAATGACGGATCAAACATAATTTCATCTCTCGCAATCAATACTTATCCAGTTCGATATAGCTTAGGATCATGTTGTCATTGCAAGTTATAATTTAACGATAACTAATATAATGATGACCTCGGGAATTATTAGTTGCTTAGTCTTATTGGTCATGATTCTTGTACACGAATAGAACGAGTAGTTGCTTACTCTTATTGGTCATGATTCTTGTACACGAATAGAACGAGTAGTTGCTTACTCTTATTGGTCATGATACTTGTACACGAATAGAACGAGTAGTTGCTTACTCTTATTGGTCATGTTTCTTGTACACGAATGGAACGAGTTTTTGCTTACTCTTATTGGTCATGTTTCTTGTACACGAATGGAACGAGTTTTTGCTTACCCTTATTGGTCATGTTTCTTGTACACAAATGGAACGAGTTTTTGCTTCACACTTGTGACTATCACTTAGGCTATTTTTTATCGTATACATACATGTATACTATCTGAATTTGCAGCGTGTGACAGTAAAGACAAGAAATGGAAATATATTCCTACAACATAGGTACACCCTTTAATATTATGCAATTGAGGGGAAAATATCTGAAGTCAAACAGGAGCCATAATTCGATAAAACTTTCTTGGAAAACGTTGAAAATCTATTTTTTCTTGGTCTTTTCAATGTTATACCTTATAATTGATATTTATCCAAATATTCTTTGAAAAGTTATTAAGCAGAAACACAATTGAAAGGCAAAGTTCTAAATCAAATAAGGGCCATAACCTTAAAACCCTTTGCCGAAAGGCATCGAAAAGCGAAATTAACCGATTGCTTCTTAATATAAATCCTTATACCAAATCTGATTTCAATCCATTAAGAGCTTCAAAAGTTATTAAGCAGAAAATCATTGGAAGACAAAGTTGAATCCTAACAGGGGCGATAATTCCATCAAACATATTTGCAGGAAAACATTGAAAGTCGAACTTGAACTAATTCTTCTTGATGTTCTTAATGTTAAGACTCATCAAATTTTTATTTCAAGTCATGAAGGCCTTCAACTGTGTTTGAGTGTAACAAAAATTGTAACGGACCTGACGTGAAGTGACTCGATGGAATGGGTGGACATGAGAAACAGGATGTGCCCGCTTCATATATACGACATGTTGCAGAAAAGAAAGCAACAACAAATTGTTTCCCATAATCGGTTACGAAAACATCAATTTTATGTCAAGGAGCCTATTTCCACTAATTTAAATCCAAATTGTGTGAATGAGGCATAAACCCAAGCTGACAAATTTTTCTACAATAAGAAAATTAAACTTTCATTAAAGTTCAAAAATGTAGATCTGAGCTCCGCCTGTGCTATTTCTCCATTCATCCATCTTTCTATCTCTCTCACATGATGGATTGATAGGTATAGGACGGGAGCTATGACCTTGCAAATGGGAATCAAGTGTTTAAATTCACATTGGATCGTATGTAGATACCTACCTAATTTCTTTTTTCCTTGCTTCCACCTTTACTTATTCACTTTCTATAACTTTTGTCTTTAACTTTCTATAACTAACTTATAAAATACGAAGTTTTACTTATAATTCTAATTCATACTCCTTATTGGGACTGTGTAATGCTTTTAATGTGTGTGATCTGAATTTTTTAACGTAGCTTTAACAATTTGTTAGTCATATCGCTACAATGAGGCAGTTTACAGTAATGCCTAGCACTGAGGCGTCCTGCCGCAGACATGTAGCATGATGTCCCACCCAGTCACATTATCCTGACACCAGGCCGACCAGTCCTAACACTAACCTCTTAATGCTGAGCGCCTAGCGAGGCGGCTGTTAGTACCATTTTTTATAAGTCTTTGGTATGACTCAACCAGGGTTCGAACCCGCGACCTCCCGCATCCGAGGCGGAAACTCCAACCACTAGGCCAAAATTACTTAACTCTGCAAGTTTGTGGTCCGTAGTTTAGGTATAGAAATAATTTTTAAATATGACCAGTCATCTATGTATTATCGTGATCATTCCTGCAACCCCATCCTTTAAAAAAAAATGAAATCAATCAATCAATCCATACCCCATGGGCCATACGTTTTCTCTGCGTCCTCCATTAGAAGCAGTTCCGGTGTCAGGTGCATGAACTTCCCCGGTTTTCCGCATTCCACAACCCCCTCCACGTAAGGATCACTTCCATATTGGCCTGACGGATTATCTATCAAAATGTATTCCGAATTTAGCGACGACGGTTTTGATATTAAACTTCCTTGAAGTCTTCGAGACCACTTTTCTGGGATAATAACAGTAACACTCCGAATGTAAGCTCTATGTTTTGTTGCCTTGAAGAGTAATCGGGAAGCATTGGTAATAATTGCCTGAAATAATAATAATAATAATAATAGCAAACCGTCATCGTCATCATGGAACAGAACTAAAAATAGATTTAATGCAGTTTCATTACTGAAATAACTCTGTGATGAGATATCACATATAATTTCAAGGAAAGAAATGTTACAAAGTTAGAGACGTTATTGAATGACTCTGAAATTATTTTTATATGTTTCAAAAGTTATTGTTTGTTGGTTTTTACTTTTTCTTTAAGAACATTCAACCGCATTAAGAAAATATTACAACCACTGCCCAATCAGCATTTCCACAGGATGATAACATTTTTTACGGATTATCCAAAGAGCGTTAAAAGTAATATATGACATAATTGACATGATTATTAACAATGCATAAAATTAGTCATTTAGTTCTCATTTTCTAAAATTTACATTACGGTATAAATTCAAATATTAATTCAAATAATTTTCTTAATAATATGTCATCGATTTTTCGTTATCTTTCGTTTTTTTTTTTGTGAGGGTTGGAGGGTTGTTAACGAATAGTAAACGCTAGAACATATCATAGTCTGTCGAAGATAGTCATGTAATATTTGCACTGCACAATAGAAATGAAAATCAATCTACTGTGCCTGCGCAATGTAGTAGCTCAAAGAGTACCCCTATCGTCATTCTTAGTAGTGGACTTTTCATTGATATCAGCTTGATCATATCCTGAATCTGTCTGATTTACACTTGTCAAGCTGGTCCACCAGGATACGGGAAGATTTCCCGATGGACCCCGGGGTATAGTGGCCCCGAAAAGCTCATACTATCACCGATTACCGTGGAGGGGTTTGTGGGCTTAGGCCGACCCTGCCATTTGCCGTCTGATGCATAAACTATTCAATTGATTGTATATATACATATATATATATATATATATATATATATATATATATATATATATATATATATATATATATATATATATATATATATATAGTAAAAACGGAAATATTATTGGCGAGCGTTTATATTAACACTTGGTATCGAAAAAAAGTAGAAAACCTCTTCCTGTCAGATTAATATATCACCAGATATCGTTCTGGCAGGACAAATCTATCACAATATGAAGTCGTTCGGCCTGAAGACACGTGGGTTGTTTATAAACAAAATGTCTGATTATGTGACAATTGTCGGTTGAAATTTGAAAAAGGAAAATGCGAAATAACATTCAGGACTTTATATGATAATTTATTATAATCAGCAGATCTGTAAAATGCTTTAAGCTCATATAATACCTTGGATCAACAAAGATGGCTAAATAATGAAATTCCATGGTCATAGGTTCATTGATTCGAAGGTTCATAACTTTGAAGGAAAAGTTTGAAAGCTTCGTTAGTCCGAAGGTTTTTGACAACAAGGGATTCATTGGTCCTAAGGTGCATAAATCAAAAACGTTTGAAAAAGGGTTTGCAAGTTCGAAGTGTTGTTGGTCTGAAGGTATTTATAAATGGGTTCATTGGTTCGAGCATTCAATATTTCGAATATATATATATATATATATATATATATATATATATATATATATATATATATATATATATATATATATATGCTTATTGGTCCAAAGTGTCTTTCGTTCCAAAATATTTGAAAGAAGGTTCATCGGTCCAAACGTGTCATTAGTGTGAATATATCCAAATATAGGTCACTTTGTGCAGCATTTCAATGTTTTTAAAAATCGGAACGCATCTGAAAAACATTCTCAAATCAGATTTCGTTTGATAGATGAATTTTAAACCATAAAGACTTTATCATATTTAACAAAACAAAGCATGCAATTAAATAAGGGAGGCAACCCCGTGATATCCTGGAATATTCAATGGAGCGGCCAATCCAATAAACCAATAGAAAATACAATACAGCAACTAATCAAACTAGCCAATGGAAAATACTGAGTCGCCGTTTTTTTTATAAATTAGTTACATAAAAATGTAACGCCTTTTAAAAAGTATTTACATTCATAAGAAAAAATAAAATATTCATGTTTCAATATTATTAAATCTTGCTTTCCTACAACTGGTATTCAGTTATATTATCAGTATTACTTGTTGAGTTTGCCTTAACTTGCTATACCTGGCTTATTCGTCTATCACTTCAACTATTTATGCTTGACCTTGGGTCATCGCGGCATCTCTTAGCATTCATAACACTATTACATAGAAAACTCTAATAATCATTAATATGTGTGAAGTAATTATAGTTGTTATAATAAGTATTTATATAACTATACACCAGAAACAATTAGGAGGTGACAAAATTTATGAAAACTGTCCAGTTGTAAGATTCGACTCATCACAATAATTCTGAATTCAGTGTCGGATTTATCTGGATTTTAGTATGTATTGTTCCTATTTATATTTATTGCAAAGTGTTATTTGTAGCAACAGTAACAATGACTTGATTGTACCAATCCCAAAATACATGGCGTTTGCAATCTAGGAAAAAGCTACATTGTTTTGAAGTTTCATGGTCATCACACACATAGAACTGAAGTTACAATCCGAAATCTAAAACTTTCACAGACAGACGGAAGGAAAAGTTATTTTAGCCGACGTTATCTAGACATTCATTGAACCAACACCTCTGAATAGTTTCTGTCCTCACAACATGATAAACATTGATATGAAGTTTCATTATCATCGGACAAATACAGATCAAGTTATCGTCAAGGAAATAAAAGTTTGCTGACGGACAGAGCTATTTTAGCAAAGTTTTCTTTTCTGGATTTTTTAAGAACTAACCTCCACATGACGTTTTCGTTGTTTCTCGAGAATATCATTTCTGTAATGTGTAATGTCCATCAGACAAATAAAACTTAATATAATATGGAAAATTTACTGACTATCGGAGGAACGGACGGACAGACGGAAAACCGTAATAAAATAAGTTACGTGAAATGGAGGATGTACACAAAAAAGTCAGTGGAGTTGAGTGAATATTGGCGGGTTCAAAATAAATCATTAGATCGTTTATCAGACAACTACATGACTGCAATGACCATACATGTGATAATCCGTAATATTGGTCAACCAGCCATTCAGTGGTCATTTTTTAATGTTCGATTTGTAGATATTTGGGAGAAAGCACTCACTTAAATAGACTTAACCCAAAAATATAATTATATCTTTATCTGTGTGTGTGTGTGTGTGTGTGTGTGTGTGTGTGTGTGTGTGTGTTTATATTGTTATGACAATTTAATGGCTGAGCTTCCTTTCTGATTTTATTTCGATCTAATCAGAACTCCTCAGAGAAATGAACCAATGATCCAGTTAATAACTATTTTTCATTCTAACTGAATCTTCAGACTAATAACCCTTCTTTCGGATCAATGAACCTTCGAACTAACGCACCTTTGGACCACGGAACCTCAGGGCTATTGAAACTTTATTTCTGCCCGATGAACCATCGAAACAATGAGCCTTCAAAACATTGAACTTTCCCTCGTACCATAGAACTTCCGTACCATCGAATGTAACCGCCAAGAACAGATCCTGAATATTAAAAATGCTTTGAGAATAATACGATTACCTTTCAATAAAATATCTGTACTTAATTTTTAATGTTATTTCTGTAACATCGGAATGGAAACAGAAAGAACGTATTATTAGGGTTCAGTGGACTCAGGTAATTGATTACGTCAGTTTGGTGATTGCTTAATAAAGGTGATCTTCAAAGCAAAACAAAATTTACATATTAATTACATTACCTGAATTTTGCTAACTAAGTTGTAATTCTCCTTAACCTCTGGTCCGATAACAACGTATAGTCCCTCGTATCCATTATTGATCAGTTCTAGTTTGGAGAAGACACGAGTACAATAGGAGATGGCAACGATAATCAAGATAAATCCCTTCATTGTCAACCTCGTACTATTTGAGTGATACTACTGTGAGCACTTTGTTTTCATAATGTCGGTCCTCAAACATTTCTACAACTTCTTCTCGTGAGAGAGCAGGCGAATATTTCAAGCAAGAATTAGACTGCTTTTTCAACTACTTATTAAGGCCTCCTACTTCCTCGATTACTACTTTCCATGTTTCATTTCCATTACATGATGCTGTAATTTAGTCTAAACCACGCTAGTATGTGTTGGTCATAGCGCTTATCAGACACTCAAACACCAGACGTTTTAGCATTTTTCCCAGGAATAAATGTCCCCTTATTTTGGATACAAAACATTTTATCCATAAATTAAAGACCTGGCATGTCGTAACAGCCGTAAATAGCATATTCTGAGAATACTATTTTTGGATATACGTCAGTCAGGGATTTTGTTCGCAAAAGACCAGCACTTGGCCAATAAGCAACGTACAAAACTGCCTGGTTGGTCGTATGTCATTAATAATCATTAAAGTATTTTGCCTTTGTTGAGTATTTCAAGGTGACTATAGGTTAGGAATCGGGGAAGGGGTACAAAAATGCATATGTATTTATTGGCTTGGCGTGTGTAGAAAAGTCGACATATTCATTATGGAGCAAGATAATAAAAGTAAAGGTAGCTCTTTGTAGCTTTTATGTTTTATGTGGTTGTTGTAAGACTGAGATGTGATGTTTAACAAATTTTAAATATAACAGGCAAGAAACATTTATAACGTATTTGTATTATAATATCACAAAGCATTTTAAGACTGCATATTTTGTGAATGGTGAACTAATATTTAGCGCACCAATTTTGTATTATTTACATTACATTATTATGAATAGTATTAAATACATTTTCTTTCTTTCTTTCCATAATTATCTACGTGATTGTAATCATCATCATCATCATCATCATCATCATCATCATCATCATCCCCTCCGAGTTGCCGAGTTGTCCAAGTTGCTGATCTGTACAGATCACTCTTTTTTTACCTCTGTTCGAGTCGATTCGAGTCTCGGCTAAGCTAACCTGGGGGATTTTTTGTAATAAAGCTTGCCGGTAACTTTCCGTGGGTCGGTAGTTCTTCACTAGGTAATCCCGGGTTCTTAGTCAACCAAATATGCTGGCATCGACATATAGTCAATCAAGTGCTGAAACCATCATGGTAAACCAGCCAAAAAGAGCAAAAACGGTCATTATCATCATCGTCTTCCTCTTCTTCTCATTATTTTAGTTTTTCTTGTCTACACGTAATTAATACTGACACCCCCAATAGGTGTGGATGGCCCGTCTGAGGGTTTTGTTGTTATAGCCCCTTTGTTAAAGAAAGAAGGAGATATTGGTCTGAGGAGTTGATGATGATGATGATGATGATGATGATGTGTGTGTGTGTGTGTGTGTGTGTGTGTGAAATCATCCTACATGTTTGGGGATATTTTCTGCTTGTGTGACTCTCCGTGTTTTATTACAGGCGGGCTATCGTGATGGTATTTGAGTTTGTTCTTATCTTTTGGATAACGACCGTTATTATACTGGCATTGTTATACTGTTTGAAAGGAGTGAGGGTAAAGAAATATTATTACAGGTCCTTGGAGATTAGCATTCATAATACTTTGGTATAATATGTCATGATTGGCCCTAAAGTCATTAACTCTTCAATGACAGTGGGGTGTCAGGTATAAAGGTACCAAGTTGGGGAGGAGCTAAAGGTTATGGAACGTGTATTTTGAAATAAGCAACGAAGCTGTGATTGTTGTATTAAGTTAGTGTTTATGTCAGGCTTACAGAAAGTTGAGGCCATTGACTACATTGGGGTTACCATATTTGAACTTTCAAAAAAAGAGGATACTCCGGAGCCCGGATGTATCTGTATGGATATCTACCAACTCACTTTGTGTCAATGTGATATATATATAAGGTTACTACACTGTTTGTCAATCCATCATTAAGAACCCAGAGGCGTAACTTAAAATATGGCCAGTTCCCTCACCCCCACTCTAAATATCTAGAAACGCCCACCCTTTGAGGTAATAAAACTGGGATTTGGGGGCCCGTTTCTGGGTGCCACGAGCCACCCTTAACCATCTGTAAGTACCACATCTAAACACATATAATGATAAAAGCACATATATCATGACCAAAGTATCCGTATAAGAAAGAAATGACCACATATCAATAAAGGTGCCTACATGACCAAGTTGAAGTATACTTCAGTTTCGACCCAACAGTTGAATCTACATAGCGAATATATAGGTTGTCCAAACTCAGCACCCTCAAGCCTCCAAACATAGTCGGTGTTGTTGGTGGTAGGAGAAGTGGTGGTCAATGAATTCGTTATTCGTTTCTTCCAGGAACTCCTGTCTGGCTGTATATATAACAGCGATTAAAATCAAAGCAGGCCAGATAAATATACTGGAATATATATATGCATGTCGTTAAAAACTGACGTTAGGGTAGCAAATAGTTAGATTTTGCAACATTCACGTTTGTTAACTTTAAGTATGTGGTTTATTCATGGTATGTTCTTAGTAATTACTTTGTTCTATTATCAACACTCAACAACTTTGGGAGTGGTTACAGTGGGGGTGGGGTATTTGGGGTATTTTTCGCAAGGCCATGAAATCTGAGGAACCTCGGATAGATAAAAACTTAGTACGCATGTATATATCACACAATTATTGAGCAGTCTATGGACAGACTGCGAACGTTTCGATTGTGTACATATGTGGCTATTTCTATGCATTGGAAAGCGAAATCAGTGCATGCAACTGTAGCATTCTCCAACGTTTCCGAGAAAAAAAAAATGGAAGCGTCGCAGAGGCAGCCATCTTGACTTTTAATAATGAAAACAAGCTTAATATATGACTGGATAATGTAGGAAAATACGATGGCCAATGGCACGTTATTGCAAACATTTATGAAACTGATCGTACTACTTTGCTGCGCAATAACTGTGCTGCGCAGTTTTTATCTATCTTGACAGAAAAGGCCGAGGTTCCTCTGATTTCATGGCCTTGCGGGAAAAAAAAAAAAAAAAACAAAAAAAAAA